>NW_024121263.1:131155-253303 GCF_016745375.1 Pimephales promelas | reverse complement strand
TTTTATTCAAATATCATTAGTAAAAATAAGGGAATTCCAAGCAGCTTTCTCTACCATTAACCATCTCACCAAGCCACAAAACTATTCGCACAATGACACATCAGAAGAGAAATGCAACAGCTTCATCACCTTTTTCAGAAAAAAAGTTGAGAACATCCGCTCTCTCCCTTTCCAGCACCCCTGCTTTGTCTGTCCCCACTGCCGATCACAGCCTGGACCTTCCAGTCTCTCTGTTGTCTTCCTGAAATCTCTAAACAACAAGTGAGGACATCATCAGCAGGATGAGGCTTCCACTGCATGCTGGATCCTTTGCCTACAGCCCTAGGTGGAAAACACACATCAGCTCTCTTAGTCCTTTAATAACCAAAGTCATCAACCATTCTTTATGCACTGGTCACGTTCCATCTGCTCTAAAAACTGCTGTCATCAAACCCCTTCTAAAAAAAACCCACTTTAGACTGAAGTTCTTGCTAACTTACAGGCCTATTTTCCAACCTTCCATTCCTGTCCAAAGTTTTAGAAAAAGTTGTTGCTGCCCATCTTCAGGATCATTTAATTCAAATTTTCTTTTTGAAAAATTTCAGTCCGGTTTCCGTTCCGCTCACAGCTCCGAAACAGCCCTGATCAGGGTCACAAATGACCTGTTGATGGCGGCCGACACCGGCACACCATCGCTTCTCATCTTACTGGATCTTTCTGCAGCTTTTGATACGGTTTGATCACAATATTCTCCTTCAGCGTCTCCATCATACTATTCGACTCTCTGACACTGCCTTGAGCTGGTTCCAGTCCTACCTGTCTGGAAGAACAGAGTATGTTTCCTTAGGAGGTGTAAAGTCTCAGACGCATACAGTCACTTGCGGTGTTCCTCAAGGGTCCGTTCTCGGCCCAATTTTGTTCATCATCTATACTCTGCCCCTTGGCCACATCATCGACAGACATGGAATATCATTTCATTGCTATGCCGATGACACTCAGCTATATATAAAACTAACCTCATCCCATCTAAAGCCACTCTGGCATCTTTGAGCTCCTGCCTTGAGGAGATTGAGGCATGGATGAAGGCAAACTTTCTACAACTAAATAGCTCCAAGACAGAAGCTATTTTAGTTGGTACACCACATCAGGTCCAGTCATCACCCATAACCCACATTACCTTCTCTGGTCAAAACATTCGTCTATCATCAACAGTTTTAAACCTGGCGTAAGATTTGATGCTCAACTCACATTTGACGCCCACATAAAACATCTGTGTAAAACCTCCTTCTATCACCTCAGGGAACATTGCTAAACTCCGTCCCACACTTGGTCTGTCAGATGCTGAAAAACTTGTCCATGCTTTTGTATCATCGAGGCTGGACTACTGCAACTCTCTCCTCTTTGGGATTCCTGGCAAAAGCCTTCAAAAATACAATACATTCAGAACAGTGCTGCAAGGATCTTAATGAGGAAAAGAAAATTTGAACATATCACTCCCATCCTTCACTCTCTTCACTGGCTTCCTGTCTCATACAGGATTAACTATAAAATCATCCTACTTACACATCAATGCATCCACGGCAACGCTCCCCCCTACTTAAAGGAACTACTCACAAAGCAAAACTCTTCACGTAATCTCCGCTCTGGAAACAAGGTCCTTCTTCAATCACCGAGAACTAAGCTCCGTACTATGGGGGATCGTGCCTTCTGCTCAGCCGCACCGCGTCTTTGGAATTCCCTTCCAGAAAACCTAAGGGCTCCTCAAGCCATAGACTCTTTTAAGAAAGGACTAAAAACCCTGCTTTTTAAGCAAGCATTTTTTACCTCTTGCTAACTTTTTAATTTTTCTTCCTGGTTTTTATCTTTGTTTATACTCTGTAGCACTTTGGGATTGTTTTTAACTATGAAAAGTGCTTTACAAATAAAATATATTATTATTATTATTATTATTAGCTCTCTTGATCTTTGTCATTGAATCTTATTATGACAATAAAATTCTCTTTTTCCTTCTTATTTTGTTCATGTCCTTCTTCCTCACTTTCAGACCCCTCATCATTTTCTTTTCTTATTCTTTTATTCCCTTTAACTTGACTGCCTTTCTCTTTTGGAAACTCTCCCTTCAATGTTCCCTCATTTTCTTCATCTTTCCCTTCACTACAATCCATTTCTGCCCACCTACCTATGTCTGATTCATTCACGAAGCAGTCGTGCTCAACCGCTCCTAAAACAAAATTTCCTACATTTTTCGAATCTCCCGCTTTCAGTCGATTACTCTTTCCTCGATCACGTCCTGCTGAAGTCGCCGCCATTCCTCCTGTTAGGCGCGTTTCCACCCAACCAAATGTAACTGCAGCCTCTCACAGGATAGAAGGAAAACACAAAGCCAATCAGTTTAGCGATGTGTGTTCAGGGGGCGGGACTCTATTATTTTCCGTGCGTGTTATTGGTCAATTTTTTGAATGCTGACAAGCCAGAATGACAACATACCTAAAAGAAATGGGAGTAACGACGAGGCTATTTTTAAAACGTAGGAGTAGAAAGTACAGATAATTGCGTGAAAATGTAAAAAGTAAAAAGTCGGCTGAAAAATAATTACTCCAGTAGCTACAGTATAGATACCGAAAATTTCTACTTAAGTAAGGTAACGAAATATTTCTTGTACTTCGTTACTTGACACATCTGGCAATAAAGTAATTCAATCATTAACATACATGTTACAGATTTGTACAGAAACTGACAATGATCATAAAAAAAAACTGTTTTTATTAAACATTATTTATATATTTTTTTTACTGTTGGTGGCCATTTTAGGATGCTACATTACTTATTCTAACTTGTGTTAGTGAGAAAAGAGAGATACTGTGGAGTGATACCATTACCCAAATTATAATAAAATGGTGTTTAACAGATGTAAATGAGTCATTAAACAGGGATGTGATTTTTCCGGATTAATCCGGAATTCCGGATTTTCCGACCTGAAAATGACCTACGTGAATCATGCAGATCTGTAATAAAAAAAAAAAAAAAGAGGGGGACGGGTGGCAGCCGGAGTGAAAAGGAGAGAATATGAGGTCATAACCCATAACTGGCTGACGTGCGTACAGAAATTTCCTTTCAAAGTATCAACAAGGACGTATTTGCGTTCAGCCAGAGAATGTCTAATTGGTTCAGCTTGTTCACCTGCTCAATTTCGTATCTCAGTCGCTCGCGTGCTGGTATCGTTGTCAGTTGACAAGAACATCACAGTTAGGTCACCAGGGCTGGGCGATATATCAATATATTTCAAATTTGCGCTATGATCCTTGCTCCAAGCAAGCTGCAGACTGCTTTTGTAGAAATATGTAACGTTAGCAGCTATATCGTGCATTCTGTCAGTTGCAGTCCTGACACCTCCGTCTCAAAAGCATTAGTGTACAACGCGACAAATACTCCCAGAGGAACAGCTACATCAGTTCAGCGAGTTCACAAAAGTTAATTTGCATGTGCTTTAAAGCCTTGCCGGTTAAACATGTCATTCACTGCAGTGCTGATGCGCTGTTCTGAGCGCGAACACCTGACGTGCACATGCACTAAAAGCTTGTCTATCAGCGCCTGGTTGCTGGACTAAGTTATCTTTCGAGTATTAATACTGTCAAATACACACAAGGTTAACATAAGAACATTTGGTTATGTCTAAACTCAATTCAAAGCAAACCGAGAAAATTTAGAGAAATCTGCTTGTCAAATGCTTCGTGACGTGTCGCGTACAGGTCTTAAAGGGTTAGTTCACCCAAAAATGAAAATTAAGTCATTAATTACTCACCCCCATGCTGTACCAACCCCGTAAGACCTTCGTTCGTCTTCGGAACACAAATGAAGATATTTTTGATTAAATTTGAGAGCTGTCTCACTACCACATTGGCTCCTAAGGGACTGCCTCTTGACGGCCCAAAAAGTCAATGAAGAAAATGTTTAAATATCCCAAGTGACTACCGTGGCTCAACTATATGTTTATCAAGCGACGCGAATACTTTTTGTGCGAAAAAACAAACAAAAATAACGAGTTTATTCGACTATTTCTTTTCTTCCTTGTAGGCCAGAACGAGACTTCCTTAGATTTCCACGACGCATGCGCGAGAATTGCGATCTGCTTACACCAGCTTACACTACTTCAGATCCCAATTCTCGTGCATGCGTCGTGGAAATCTATAAGGAAGTCTCGTTCTGGCCTACAAGGAAGAAAAGAAATAGTCGAATAAACTCGTTATTTTTGTTTGTTTTTTCGCACAAAAAGTATTCGCGTCGCTTGATAAACATATAGTTGAGCCACGGTAGTCACTTGGGATATTTAAACATTTTCTTCATTGACTTTTTGGGCCGTCAAGAGGCAGTCCCTTAGGAGCCAATGTGGTAGTGAGACAGCTCTCAAATTTAATCAAAAATATCTTCATTTGTGTTCCAAAGACGAACGAAGGTCTTACGGGGTTGGTACAGCATGGGGGTGAGTAATTAATGACTTAATTTTCATTTTTGGGTGAACTAACCCTTTAAAGTGACAGTAGCCCAAATAATAAAAATGCAGCCGCTCGTTCTTAAAGGGATAGTTGACCCCAAAATAAAAATTCATTATTATCGGACTGTCATTATTTATTCACTGTAATGTTGTTCCAAACCTGTATTAATTAATTAATTAATTAATTAATTCTTGTGCTGAACAAAAAAGAAAATATTTTGAAGAATGTGGGTAACCAGACAGTTGCTAGTCCCCATTGACTTCCATAAGGAAAAATTGACTATGGAAATCACTGGGGTACATGTTTGGTTACCCACATTCTTCCAAATAACTTAAACAGAAGAAAGAAACTTATTCAGGTTTAAAACAACTTGAGAGAGTAAAAGATGACAATTACAATTTTTGGGAGAACTATCTATTTAATGTTAATTAAACAACAAAACACAGAGGAAATCACTCACTGCTCTTGACTGAGAACTTTAATAGTAGCTTTAATAAGAATCAATGTATAATGTATACAGTGAAGACTATATTTGACTTTGATTGAACATTTGCTCTCACTTTGCGGAAAAGATATTGGGATATATATCGATCGGGGGGGGGGGGGTCCACTGCGGCTGGAGGTCAGTCAGAACACCGGTCCTTGTCACAGCGATCACAGTGGCAGGCCCAAGATAATTCGCTTCCCCAAGCTTTGTGGGTTTTAGACACTTCACCAACACCGACTGTCCTGGAACAAAGGGATGAGTTGGCTTTTCTGAGGGAAGAGGCAGAGAGAGAGAAACATCACCATTTATGCCATTTAACGTTCTAACAAGGGAATCCACATAATCTGCGATGATCACCTCCGTGTCACCTGTGGAAAGATTGCCAGCGCGACCTCTGACCCAAGGGGTCGGGAAAGGTCTACCCATGAGAATTTCAAATGGAGACATTTTTGTAGTGGCTGACGGAGACATTCTTATTTCCGTCAGTACGAATCAGGCAACAAATCAACCCAATTTCTTCCCGTATCTTTATTTAGACGTTCTTTTATCGTTTTATTAAGTCGTTCGGCGTTCGAACAAGATTCCGGATGGTACGGGATATGGAAATGCCAATTAATTTTCAGCTCTTTAGCTAATAATTGCGTAACTTTAGAAGTGAACGGAGTTCCATTGTCGCTTGCTATCACGGTCGGAATACCGAAGCGCGGTATAATTTCTTTTGCAAGAATCTTTACTACTGTCTTCGCGTCTTCTTTTCCACATGGAACAGCTTCAGGCCACTTAGTAAATCGATCAAAAATCACAAGCAAATACTTGTGATTTCCACATGGAGGCATGTGTGTAAAATCAATCTGAAAATATTGGAACGGAAGTTCTGCGGTAAGGCATCATGGCGGATTGCCTTGTGCCTGTTGGTTTGAGCACACACTAGGCAAGCATCCAATATCAACAAAGTATGTCTTCGAACATTGACTATGCAGTATGATCGATTCAAATTTTCTATCACTTTCTCTTTTGACACATGTGATACACCATGATAATGTCTGCACAGCATTACAACTGTGGATGCTGGTAGTGCGATTCTACCTTGTTTATCGGTTAAAATACCAGCTTGATCTGGTTTCACTTCATTGGCTTCCCAATGAGTCAAATCCTCTTGAGTAGGATTTGCTTGCAGTATTTTAACGTCCAGGGCCCGGTTCCCCGATAACGCTCACTCTTAGCCCGCTAAGAAGACTCAAAAAGACATATCTTACCGAAGTTGTCTATGTTCCTAAGTGTGTTCCCCGAAGTGTCCCTTAGGAAGCTTCTTAACTCGCTCCTCTTACGTTCGACGTTACAAAGGCGTTGTCCCAAGTGAAGGTGCTGAATAAGTTGGCATCGATTGCTCAGGAATCGATTTTCCACTTCACGCGAAAGTTTATTACGGCGTTAAGAAAGATAACACGTTCTATGCAAATTAAACATTTCTCAAATTATTCGAGTAACATTTATTTTAACATTGTTTAAGTTATCAGTAAAATAGAGACTATTAATTAAATTATCAAATTGTGATATGTCAAAATGTTTGAGATGACCGATCAAAGCATTTTCGGTCATCTCAAAGCAATACATTATTTTACTGTAATATAGTCAGTGGGGAACTAAAGTGGGCATGTGGGTAAAATGAGTCTCACTCCAGCCCTGAAACCTCTCACTTAAAGTACAAACCTACACATCAAATCTCCAAATCCATAAGCTATTTCTAAGCCTTTGACTCAGTTTTCAATTGCACAAAACACTTTTTTTTAAACCACTACACACAATTCTCTACCTAAAACACAAAACATCTAGCAATCAAAATACTACAATTATTCACCAGGTCACGCAAACACTCCTCATATGTGCAAACTCTAATTGTTTTACTGATCACTAACCAATCACTGCTTTACTGTAGTATAAGCCTATAATAGGTCAAAGGTCAGATTACCTGTTTCGAACAATAGATGCCAACAATGGACAGAGACCCCCACAGACTCAATTGTGTCCTTTACTGTATTATAAAGAATATACTTTTGGTTTACATATGTGATTTTGTTGTATACTGTACACAACAGGAATGTTTGGCCTAATGAATATTTTCTGTTTCTACATTGCATTGGTGATTATAGTGTACTTGTCACCCCTCTCAGAAGATTACTTTCACTGTAGAACATTGTATTGAAATGTAGATATAAGCGTATGGAAGACCAAAGAGCTTTAGATTTAGAAAAAAAAAAACAATGTTTACATGGTGTATCAAAAAATGCTCTATTATGAAATAAGTGTTTGCCATTTGATGGAAATGCTTCATTCTTATATGTGTTAAAGGCATTTTGAATGCACTTACATTTTTGAAGGAGATGTGAGGCATTTTGCATTTTGTGAGTGAAGTTTTGGGAATTGTGTGTAGAGTTTTGAAAAAAGGTGAAATAGTTTTGAAAATGTGTGTAAGTTTCTAAAGACTGCTGCACAGTGGCAGCGACTACCCAGATAGCAAACTGACATTGAATCAACGTGGAAATATGACATCGAAACAACGTTGATCTGACATTGTTTTGCTCATCGAATTAACGTTGAACCAACGTCAGACGCGTCATTCTTTCAAAACTAACGGAAAATCAACTTGAAATCAACGCGTTGTTTCAATGTTATGAAAGCAAACCAATTTTCGATTTTCATTTAGCTTTGAAGAATGCCGCGTCTGACGTTGGTTCAACGTTAATTCGATGAGCAAAATCAACGTTGTTTCAATGTCATGAGAGACGTCGTTTCCACGTTGATTCAATGTCAGTTTGCTGTCTGGATAGCGTCTTGAGCTCAAACAACACTAAGAGAGAGCTTACGAATGACCCAGACCAACCTTACGAAAGTGTGACTTACAGAAGATATACTTAGCGTACGAACGTTTCGGGAACCGTGCCATAAGGTTAAGAGAGAGGTTAAGGAATAGGTTAAGAACTACTTAGAGATAAGAACTTTTTGGGGAACCGGGCCCAAATCATTAATCAACGACGAATTCATCATCGGCACTTCATTTCTTTGTTCACTTACATGTGGACTACATATTGCTTCTTTTGCTGCCCATTTTGCTACTTCATCTACAAATCTGTTTCCTGTGGCTTCATCAGATTCACCTGTTTTATGACCAGCTACTTTAATAATTGAAAGCTTCAATGGTTGCTGTGCTGCACTAATCAATTCAGCCACAACATTATGATGCGAAATTGGTTTTCCGTCGGAGGTTTTGAAATTTCTTTCCTCCCACAATTTAGCAAAATCATGGACTACACCGTAGGCATATTTGGAGTCAGTGTATATATTGATGCACTGACCTTTAGCCAATTGACAAGCTCTTGTTAATGCAATCAGTTCTGCAACTTGTGCTGATTTATATGGCAGTGAATGCGCTTCAATTACTTTATCAGGTAATTCAACAATAGCGTAACCGCACAAATATGTACTGTCATTTGGCTTAAAGCAGGATCCATCGATATACCAATGCTTTCCCTCCTCCAGGACAGACGTAGAAACGTCTGGCCTGCAGGCAGTAGAAGTTTGGATCCTGGTCAGGCAGTCGTGGTCGTCACTCTCTAATTCGCCTTGCGTTAGCAATCTGTGCAAATGTACAGTAGGGCCATGAAGAACAGAAGTTACTTTCAACGTTAAATTAGCAGTTGCTAACAAAATAGCCTCATAGCCTCAGTGGCGGTTCTACTCTGAATTACACCCAGGGCGAGACCCCCTTCGAGTTTAAATCTGTTAAAGAAAGCTACTGGACTCTCGCCAGCTTTTTGTTTCGTATTAGCTGCATGGGAGATGTCTTGTCTAGCAGATGACAACTTCATCAAGAATGTCGTTAATTGTTTGAAAAAAAGTTGAAGTTTACCTGCATTGGCCCAAACCCAATCAACATCGTAATCATCCATCACGCGAACTCCACGAAAAGATCGCGACAAATCAACAGGTTCTGAATCTCTGATCAGAATACTACGGGCCGGCGGCGTGTCATGTATTGGACGTAACAGATACTTCCTCAGTAATTTCAGCCGGGAGTGTTTTAGTTAATATAAAAACGATAATCACGCCCTGTCAATTGACTGTAAGCTGTCAGTCGCTTCAAAACTGAAACATACTGATGCGGAGTTTTAGTCGGATCTGGAAGTTCTTTGCAAATAGCTACAACGTCGGCAAGAGGCAACGGATGCACTTTAAAGCCGTCTGAAGTTTCCACAAAAGGAAACGTAGTCGCAGCCTTTAATTCAGGATACAGTTTATTTCTCACAGGCGTCTCACAAACTGAGAATGGATGGACTCATATTTAGGAGGGTGGGTGACGCTTACATCGGCAGTGTGAGAGAAGCTTTTTTTTCTCTCACTCTGTGTGACTGGATTTTGAGCGGTCTGCGTCTCTCAGGCTGCGCACTGAGTGCACCCTGGGAGGGAGACGATTTTTGATTTTTATTTCTTTCTGCAGTTTTATCTATCTCTGGTCCGCGATTCCAGTATTTTTTCATCGTTTCCCACGTTTTATAGGATCGTTTTATAAAATCAAAATCCCAATTTGGATCACCCCAATTTCCAAAAATCATGTCTTTAGCACTTTGCATGTATGCACCTTTGAACGAACCTTCACGAGGAAACGGATCTAGCTTCTGCTGACCAGCCAGCTAAATTTGATAGATATGGTTCTGTGAAAAATGCTTGATCATTCCGAATCATAAAATCTTTCGGGGTTTCATCAATTAACGGCGGACTTATTTTATTTCCCATTTTAAGCCACACAAAAATTTCTCCTCTAATTCAGAGTAAACAAATTTCAAAATAGTCAAATGGAAAACAAAGGCAAATTGTTAGTACAGATAGGAAACAAAAGGGTGGAGGGAAAAAATAGAAGAGGGAAAAAAATTTTTTTTAGGCCTATGTGGCAGGAAGGGCGTTTCTGTCTTAATTCTTCATTATGATCAATGGCCCGTCTAGCCTATCATATGTGCTCTTGGGCTTTAAAACAGTCAAGCAGTTATCGCTCGTCAGGCTTGACTTGCGTCGTTAACGCGCTCCCGTCATTGCGTCCCGGAAACCGGATGTGAGCACCCGAACCGGTAAGGAGTATGCACTGCTGTTCTTTTTTTTAGCTCCTGAAGTGTAGTTACGAGAAGTGTGTTCTTTTAGAAACGCTGTTTTTCTTTGGAGAGCGTGCTGCTGTCCTCCGCAGCACCAGCTCGTTACTGTTCGTCATTGTTTGCGTGTACTGGATGCGTGTACTGGATGTGGAAGGTAGGGAGAGTTCACTAATCTCTCGCTAACCGTGCTCTTTTGAAATGCGTGTTTTTAAAGTGCTAGTTTGTTTTTAAGGATGTGTCCTAACGAATACCCAACGCGTTCTCATCCCAAAGCGCCATATAGGACGCTTTTGCAAAAGCGTAAATATCCAACGCACATGGCACCCTTTAACGTGAAATGGGACGCAGATATATTTGGGCAGAAGGCGCCCCCTAGTGGTCTAACCCTTACCCTACACCTTACCTAAACTTAACCCTAACCGAAGCGTCTCATTAGACGTTAAAGGGTGCCATGTGCGTTGGATATTTACGCTTTTGCAAAAGCGTCCTATATGGCGCTTTGGGATGAGAACGGGCTCGAATACCCTGTCTCAGTGGTGAGAACCTGAGTTCCTCTCCAGAGAAAGCTACGTTTCCTTTTCCTCGACGATCGGTACGTAGTTTTTTGCGCATGTATTCAGTTGGAGAATTTATCTAGCAGAGTAACACTCTTGTTGTTTATAGGGCCCTGTTACAGGTCCGTAAAGGACCACATTCCAGTTGGGGGCTCCGTGTTCATTTATAGCCGCAGTGCTGTCCTGTTTCACTTATGCGCTAATCCCGTGTCGACTGTATCAACTGTCATCTGATTCTATCGTAATTTGGGACTTCAGTTTATATTTTCTTTAGTTTCTTTTTTTTTGCTGTCACATAGTTTTCATTTTCTTTTGAACTGATATTAGCTGTAGAGATTGGTGCTAGAATTCGAACTGTAATTCCTGCTCTTCTCTCAATTTAATTTATTTGGATGTTTCTAATTGTTTTCTCATGTATTTGATTTTGCTTTTGAACTGTAATCCTTGTTTCTCTCTCGATCTAATTCATTTTGTTTCTAATTGTTTTGTTCATTTGATTTTTGCTTCCAAAGTTGAATTATCTATTTTTTCAATTTTCTCTTTGAAATAATAGTTCATTTCTTCGGATTGTGTTATTTTGCTCCCAACTGCCTGAACTGTTTTTTTGATTAATAATCTTGACTGAAGTTTGGTTTATTTTCTTTAATTATTTCTTTATACATTTTGCTGCTGTTGGCATTTGTATTTAGTGTCAACTAACTGTTTAATCCAATTCACTCATTGTAATTATTTTGGTTTCTTTGATTTAGGTGTTAATAATCTTTCCAGCTATCAAAGTGTTTTTTTTTCTTAATATTATTTTCTGAATCTGACATATACCCTGTGTGTGTGTGTGTGTGTGTGTGTGTGTGAGCACAGTGCAGTGGTTCTGCACCTGTCGGTGGTACGCTACGACTCTCTGCCTCTGTGTCTCTCGTCCCTGTTTAGACCTGCTGCTAAACCTTTAGGGGTTCATTGAATTCGGACAAAGTGTCTTATATCCTTTTTTATACTGCTCCGTTTTTAAGAATTGTCAATAAAACTCATTTTTGTACGACAACCCATGTCTCTGACTCTTTTGGGTGATACGAACTTGTGTATGCCTTTTTCTAGGGGCTAATTTAAATTGGGAAATTCCCAGGGTGGCGTAGTCGGAATTTCGATGATGCAATACTATTAATTATAATTCTTTAAGAACCACCCCTTACTGCCCTCGTGTCCCCCGCCACATATAGTCTATTCACAACCTCAAAAAAGTTATTCGAAATATCTCGCGAAGATAAAAAACAGGGGAAAGTGATCAATTTCCTCTGTTCATCCCGTATTTATCAAAACACAAGGTCAAACCCAAAACATCAAAAGAGGTAGCAATTCTCTTTTGTGCTCTTCCCACGCTTTTTATCAAAAAAAAACGCAAGGAACGACGTCATCCCGCAACGATATAAGGGAGAAATCAAATTTAACAAAAAAATAGTGATGGGGATCAGACCTCCTTTTTTTGCTCTTCCCGCATTAATTCAAACACAAGGATAACCATTCTCCCAATCGATTACGAGGATTTTACCAAATATGGTAAAACTTCACGGCACTAAAATTAAAACAATAACTTTTTCTCAGCAAACAGTAAGAATCAACTCTCTCCCTTCTTTTTAAAAGAGAAAAAATTTAATTCTTACCGTTTGGAGAAATCCCGGACGAGCCCCCAAATTGTTAGAAATGAAAGACTTCCAACAAGTGCCTTTTCCTCCACGTCCTTTTATTGAGTTGTGAACAGACCATACAGGATCAAAATCACGAGCGCTGGGGGAGCATGAAAAGATAGCTCAGCCTCCCCATATGTGACATGCAGATATATATATGAAAATATCAAGGGGAGTTATCTGGTCTTATCCTATAGAATTATATATGACCTCATACCATATCATATATAAGTTGTATAACATTTATATAATAAGTCCAAATATGGTCAATATCCGTTGAAAATACCCTCGGGAACCTAGGGATCCTAGAAGACCTTCTATATGTAACAAAAGAAAGAAGAACAGAAAGGGGAGAGGGAGAAACTCTCCAGATGTTTGAACTTACACACATACATACAGAGGAATATGCAAGCGAAGCATAAACTCTTCATAGAGCCTTTACACTCTTTGGCCTAATGGACATAGCCGAGACTAAAAAGACTTATATTTCTGACACCCTCCCTCTTCCTCATCCATGTACTGACCCCCCAAACCCCACCCCCAGGGCCTTCTGGTCAGTTATTGGCTGGAACAGTTTGTTATGTTTCGTGGAGCGTGTTGCCACAATTTGTCTTTGTTGCCATTTATGGAGCCTGGGTTGTCTGCATAGACCGCGTTTTTTTCTAGAGTGTTTTTAGGGGACAAGCATCTAGCGGATAGTCGGGAGATGCTTGCTGTATGTGACAAAAAATGTTCTGGCCTAAAAAACATGCGACATCGCTTGGAGCACCTTTAATTTATAGGGAATCTTAAAAGAGTCAAATGACTCGTTCAGCATTCATTCGAACGAACCGTAACTATAACCTCTGCAGCGGATATAAATATCCAAACTATAGTGAAACACTATTTATTAGCAAGGTAACTTAGATCAGCAGTTCAAGACATTAAATCTGTAAGCACATAACACAAGAACGATTCTCTTTAAAATATAAACAAGACTTTATTGAATATTCTAACACATCTAATATCTAACACAATCACACGCACACACACATTCATACGAGTTGCAGAAAGAAAGAGAGTGAGAAAGAATGAGTTTTAAGAGTGAGATGGTGAAATCCCAAGTTTCTATATGCACTTATATGACATGACCTGAACGAACCATCAATCATTAATTTAACCTTTCTATCGTTTCTTATGCAGGTTATTAAATTTTATCTCAATGCACCAGTTCAGTTAAGAGTCTCAAGGTTACTTGCTTGACGGCATAAAAGGGCGTTTCCCTGGTTCGTTGTTTGGCGGTCTCCTCGTGCCTGGATAGATGTCTCTGGGCGGCCAATCACATGGTGTGCTGGCGAATGGATGAAAGTGTTTAAGTTCGAACTCGAAGTGCTTTGCAATCGAAACGAGTTAACGAAACTTTGCAGCAAAAATTAACTCAGAACCGAGACTCTCACGGAAAAGAAAAGAAAGCTAAGAAAGGAAAGAAAAGTGAGACGAGTTGTTGGATGGCATTGAATGGAAGCTGTTTAACCCATGGATGTTCTCCTGATGTTGTTTGGGTTCGTTTGTCTGCTAGTCTACTACATTGTTTCTTGTCTATCGGGTTACTCGTCATGCTTCTCCAGCACAACTTTCAGATAACTCTCAGATAACTCCAAGATGACTCCAACCCTTTGTTCGGGTCTAGAATTTTTAACTCAAATGTTTGTCCCGCCTCCTGGAAGAGTTGGTATTTCCTTCAGCTCTCATTGTAAATCATCTGTTATCTAGGATCCCCATTCTCTCCAGCTTTAGCAGAGTACAGAGGATACAGTTTAGACATGACTATTACAAGAAAGAACACCAAACAATTTACACAGATTTCACTCAAGCCATTTTCTGAATCAAGATCCAACATGACATCATGACTTTTGCGTAAACATATACGCCACTTTCGCGCCAGGTGGCGTGTTATCTCTACGCATTTTGAGCTATCCGCGTGTATGCGTATATGCCGACGCCATTAACGTCCGCGTCATTTCGCGTGTCTGTACACGCAGTCAAATCTCCAGTCATAAATGCCATTAACCCCAGTGACGGTTAAGTTCAGGGATGGGGTTGAGGTAAGTCATATCTTTTTCTTTCCTAGGATGGTAAGGAAACAGTGATAAATGCCATTAACCCCAGTGATGGTTAGGTTTAGGGACGGGGTTGAGGTAAGTCATATATTTATACAACCCGAATTCCAGAAAAGTTGGGACGTTTTTTAAATTTGAATAAAATTAAAACTATACGACTTTCAAATCACATGAGCCAATATTTTATTCACAATAGAACATAGATAACATAACAAATGTTTAAACGGAGAAATTGTACACTTTTATCCACTAAATGAGCTCATTTCAAATTTGATGCCTGCTACATGTCTCAAAATAGTTGGGACGGGGACACGTTTACCATGGTGCAACATCTCCTCTTCTTTTCAAAACAGTATGAAGACGTCTGGGCATCGAGTTTATGAGTGTCTGGAGTTTTGGTGTTGGAATTTGGTCCCATTCTTGCCTTATATAGGTTTCCAGCTGCTGAAGTGTTCGTGGTCGCCTTTGACGCATTTTTCGTTTAATGATGCGCCAAATGTTCTCTATAGGTGAAAGATCTGGACTGCAGGCAAGGCCAATTCAGAACCCGGACTCTTCTACGACGAAGCCATGCTGTTGTAATATCTGCAGTATGTGGTTTTGCATTGTCCTGCTGAAATACACAAGGCCTTCCCTGAAATAGACGTTGTCTGGAGGGGAGCATATGTTGCTCTAAAACCTTTATATAGCTTTCAGCATTCATAGTGCCTCCCAAAACATGCAAGCTGCCCATACCGTATGCACTTATGCACCCCCATACCATCAGAGATGCTGGCTTTTGAACTGAACGCTGATAACACGATGGAAGGTCTCCCTCTTCTTTTGTCCGGAGGACACGGCGTCCGTGATTTCCAACAAAAATGTCAAATTTGGACTCGTTTGACCATAGAATACTTTTCCACTTTGAAATAGTCCATTTTAAATGAGCCTTGGCCCACAGGACACGACGGCGCTTCTGGACCATGTTCACATATGGCTTCCTTTTTGCATGATAGAGCTTTAGTTGGCATCTGGAGATGGCACGGCGGATTGTGTTTACCGACAGTGGTTTCTGGAAGTATTCCTGGGCCTATTTAGTAATATCATTCACACAATCATGCCGATGAGTGATGCAGTGTAGTCTGAGGGCCCGAAGACCACGGGCATCCAATAAAGGTCTTCGCCTTTGTCCCTTACGCACAGAGATTTCTCCAGTTTCTCTGAATCTTTTGATGATGTTGTGCACTGTAGATGATGAGATTTGCAAAGCCTTTGCAATTTGATGTTGAGGAACACTGTTTTTAAAGTGTTCCACAATCTTTTTACGCACTCTTTCACAGATTGGAGAGCCTCTGCCCATCTTTACTTCTGAGAGACTCTACCTCTCTAAGACATCCCTTTAATCATGTTACAGACCTGATATCAACTTAATTAGTTGCTATAGATGTTCTCCCACCTGAATCCTTTCTAAATTTCTTGCTTTTTCAACCATTTGTTGTCCCCGTCCCAACTATTTTGAGACCTGTAGCAGGCATCAAATTTGAAATGAGCTCATTTAGTGGACTAAAGTGTAAAATTTCTCCATTTAAACATTTGTTATATTATATATGTTCTATTGTGAATAAAATATTGGCTCATGTGATTTGAAAGTCGTATAGTTTTCATTTTATTCAAATTTAAAAAACGTCCCAACTTTTCTGGAATTCGGGTTGTATAAATATATGACTTACCTCAACCCCGTCCCTAAACCTAACCATCACTGGGGTTAATGGCATTTATCACTGTTTCCTTACCATCCTAGGAAAGAAAAAGATATGACTTACCTCAACCCCATCCCTGAACTTAACCGTCACTGGGGTTAATGGCATTTATGACTGGAGATTTGACTGCGTGTACAGACACGCGAAATGACGCGGACGTTAATGGCGTCGGCATATACGCATACACGCGGATAGCTCAAAATGCGTAGAGATAACACGCCACCTGGCGCGAAAGTGGCGTATATGTTTACGCAAAAGTCATGATGTCATGTTGGATCTTGATTCAGAAAATGGCTTGAGTGAAATCTGTGTAAATTGTTTGGTGTTCTTTCTTGTAATAGTCATGTCTAAACTGTATCCTCTGTACTCTGCTAAAGCTGGAGAGAATGGGGATCCTAGATAACAGATGATTTACAATGAGAGCTGAAGGAAATACCAACTCTTCAAGGAGGCGGGACAAACATTTGAGTTAAAAATTCTAGACCCGAACAAAGGGTTGGAGTCATCTTGGAGTTATCTGAGAGTTATCTGAAAGTTGTGCTGGAGAAGCATGACGAGTAACCCGATAGACAAGAAACAATGTAGTAGACTAGCAGACAAACGAACCCAAACAACATCAGGAGAACATCCATGGGTTAAACAGCTTCCATTCAATGCCATCCAACAACTCGTCTCACTTTTCTTTTCTTTCTTAGCTTTCTTTTCTTTTCCGTGAGAGTCTCGGTTCTGAGTTAATTTTTGCTGCAAAGTTTCGTTAACTCGTTTCGATTGCAAAGCACTTCGAGTTCGAACTTAAACACTTTCATCCATTCGCCAGCACACCATGTGATTGGCCGCCCAGAGACATCTATCCAGGCACGAGGAGACCGCCAAACAACGAACCAGGGAAACGCCCTTTTATGCCGTCAAGCAAGTAACCTTGAGACTCTTAACTGAACTGGTGCATTGAGATAAAATTTAATAACCTGCATAAGAAACGATAGAAAGGTTAAATTAATGATTGATGGTTCGTTCAGGTCATGTCTTATAAGTGCATATAGAAACTTGGGATTTCACCATCTCACTCTTAAAACTCATTCTTTCTCACTCTCTTTCTTTCTGCAACTCGTATGAATGAGTGTGTGCGTGTGATTGTGTTAGATATTAGATGTGTTAATTGAGAATAATCAATAAAGTCTTGTTTATATTTTAAAGAGAATCGTTCTTGTGTTATGTGCTTACAGATTTAATGTCTTGAACTGCTGATCTAAGTTACCTTGCTAATAAATAGTGTTTCACTATAGTTTGGATATTTATATCTGCTGCAGAGGTTATAGTTACGGCCCGTTCGAATGAATGCTGAACGAGTCATTTGACTCTTTTAAGATTCCCTATAAATTAAAGGTGCTCCAAGCGATGTCACATGTTTTTTAGGCCAGAACATTTTTTGTCACATACAGCAAGCATCTCCTCACTATCCGCTAGATGCTTGTCCCCTAAAAACACTCTAGAAAAAAACGCGGTCTATGCAGACAACCCAGGCTCCATAAATGGCAACAAAGACAAATTGTGGCAACACGCTCCACAAAACATAACAAACTGTTCCAGCCAATAACTGACCAGAAGGCCCTGGGGGTGGGGTTTGGGGGGTCAGTACATGGATGAGGAAGAGGGAGGGTGTCAGAAATATAAGTCTTTTTAGTCTCGGCTATGTCCATTAGGCCAAAGAGTGTAAAGGCTCTATGAAGAGTTTATGCTTCGCTTGCACATTCCTCTGTATGTATGTGTGTAAGTTCAAACATCTGGAGAGTTTCTCCCTCTCCCCTTTCTGTTCTTCTTTCTTTTGTTACATATAGAAGGTCTTCTAGGATCCCTAGGTTCCCGAGGGTATTTTCAACGGATATTGACCATATTTGGACTTATTATATAAATGTTATACAACTTATATATGATATGGTATGAGGTCATATATAATTCTATAGGATAAGACCAGATAACTCCCCTTGATATTTTCATATATATATCTGCATGTCACATATGGGGAGGCTGAGCTATCTTTTCATGCTCCCCCAGCGCTGGTGATTTTGATCCTGTATGGTCTGTTCACAACTCAATAAAAGGACATGGAGGAAAAGGCACTTGTTGGAAGTCTTTCATTTCTAACAATTTGGGGGCTCGTCCGGGATTTCTCCAAACGGTAAGAATTAAATTTTTTCTCTTTTAAAAAGAAGGGAGAGAGTAGATTCTTACTGTTTGCTGAGAAAAAGTTATTGTTTTAATTTTAGTGCCGTGAAGTTTTACCATATTTGGTAAAATCCTCGTAATCGATTGGGAGAATGGTTATCCTTGTGTTTGAATT
Organism: Pimephales promelas; assembly: GCF_016745375.1. The sequence continues at coordinate 234,794 of NW_024121263.1, read as the reverse complement.
AATGCGGGAAGAGCAAAAAAAGGAGGTCTGATCCCCATCACTATTTTTTTGTTAAATTTGATTTCTCCCTTATATCGTTGCGGGATGACGTCGTTCCTTGCGTTTTTTTTTGATAAAAAGCGTGGGAAGAGCACAAAAGAGAATTGCTACCTCTTTTGATGTTTTGGGTTTGACCTTGTGTTTTGATAAATACGGGATGAACAGAGGAAATTGATCACTTTCCCCTGTTTTTTATCTTCGCGAGATATTTCGAATAACTTTTTTGAGGTTGTGAATAGACTATATGTGGCGGGGGACACGAGGGCAGTAAGGGGTGGTTCTTAAAGAATTATAATTAATAGTATTGCATCATCGAAATTCCGACTACGCCACCCTGGGAATTTCACCCAGAGAATTTAAATTAGCCCCTACAAAAAGGCATACACAAGTTCGTATCACCCAAAAGAGTCAGAGACATGGGTTGTCGTACAAAAATGAGTTTTATTGACAATTCTTAAAAACGGAGCAGTATAAAAAAGGATATAAGACACTTTGTCCGAATTCAATGAACCCCTAAAGGTTTAGCAGCAGGTCTAAACAGGGACGAGAGACACAGAGGCAGAGAGTCGTAGCGTACCACCGATAGGTGCAGAACCACTGCACTGTGCTCACACACACACACACAGGGTATATGTCAGATTCAGAAAATAATAAAAAGAAAAAAAAACACTTTGATAGCTGGAAAGATTATTAACACCTAAATCAAAGAAACCAAAATAATTACAATGAGTGAATTGGATTAAACAGTTAGTTGACACTAAATACAAATGCCAACAGCAGCAAAATGTATAAAGAAATAATTAAAGAAAATAAACCAAACTTCAGTCAAGATTATTAATAAAAAAAACAGTTCAGGCAGTTGGGAGCAAAATAACACAATCCGAAGAAATGAACTATTATTTCAAAGAGAAAATTGAAAAAATAGATAATTCAACTTTGGAAGCAAAAATCAAATGAACAAAACAATTAGAAACAAAATGAATTAGATCGAGAGAGAAACAAGGATTACAGTTCAAAAGCAAAATCAAATACATGAGAAAACAATTAGAAACATCCAAATAAATTAAATTGAGAGAAGAGCAGGAATTACAGTTCGAATTCTAGCACCAATCTCTACAGCTAATATCAGTTCAAAAGAAAATGAAAACTATGTGACAGCAAAAAAAAAGAAACTAAAGAAAATATAAACTGAAGTCCCAAATTACGATGGAATCAGATGACAGTTGATATAGTCGACACAGGATTAGCGCATAAGTGAAACAGGACAGCACTGCGGCTATAAATGAACACGGAGCCCCCAACTGGAATGTGGTCCTTTACAGACCTGTAACAGGGCCCTATAAACAACAAGAGTGTTACTCTGCTAGATAAATTCTCCAACTGAATACATGCGCAAAAAACTACGTACCGATCGTCGAGGAAAAGGAAACGTAGCTTTCTCTGGAGAGGAACTCAGGTTCTCACCACTGAGACAGGGTATTCGAGCCCGTTCTCATCCCAAAGCGCCATATAGGACGCTTTTGCAAAAGCGTAAATATCCAACGCACATGGCACCCTTTAACGTCTAATGAGACGCTTCGGTTAGGGTTAAGTTTAGGTAAGGTGTAGGGTAAGGGTTAGACCACTAGGGGGCGCCTTCTGCCCAAATATATCTGCGTCCCATTTCACGTTAAAGGGAGCCATGTGCGTTGGATATTTACGCTTTTGCAAAAGCGTCCTATATGGCGCTTTGGGATGAGAACGGGCTCGAATACCCTGTCTCAGTGGTGAGAACCTGAGTTCCTCTCCAGAGAAAGCTACGTTTCCTTTTCCTCGACGATCGGTACGTAGTTTTTTGCGCATGTATTCAGTTGGAGAATTTATCTAGCAGAGTAACACTCTTGTTGTTTATAGGGCCCTGTTACAGGTCCGTAAAGGACCACATTCCAGTTGGGGGCTCCGTGTTCATTTATAGCCGCAGTGCTGTCCTGTTTCACTTATGCGCTAATCCCGTGTCGACTGTATCAACTGTCATCTGATTCTATCGTAATTTGGGACTTCAGTTTATATTTTCTTTAGTTTCTTTTTTTTTGCTTTCACATAGTTTTCATTTTCTTTTGAACTGATATTAGCTGTAGAGATTGGTGCTAGAATTCGAACTGTAATTCCTGCTCTTCTCTCAATTTAATTTATTTGGATGTTTCTAATTGTTTTCTCATGTATTTGATTTTGCTTTTGAACTGTAATCCTTGTTTCTCTCTCGATCTAATTCATTTTGTTTCTAATTGTTTTGTTCATTTGATTTTTGCTTCCAAAGTTGAATTATCTATTTTTTCAATTTTCTCTTTGAAATAATAGTTCATTTCTTCGGATTGTGTTATTTTGCTCCCAACTGCCTGAACTGTTTTTTTGATTAATAATCTTGACTGAAGTTTGGTTTATTTTCTTTAATTATTTCTTTATACATTTTGCTGCTGTTGGCATTTGTATTTAGTGTCAACTAACTGTTTAATCCAATTCACTCATTGTAATTATTTTGGTTTCTTTGATTTAGGTGTTAATAATCTTTCCAGCTATCAAAGTGTTTTTTTTTCTTAATATTATTTTCTGAATCTGACATATACCCTGTGTGTGTGTGTGTGAGCACAGTGCAGTGGTTCTGCACCTGTCGGTGGTACGCTACGACTCTCTGCCTCTGTGTCTCTCGTCCCCGTTTAGACCTGCTGCTAAACCTTTAGGGGTTCATTGAATTCGGACAAAGTGTCTTATATCCTTTTTTATACTGCTCCGTTTTTAAGAATTGTCAATAAAACTCATTTTTGTACGACAACCCATGTCTCTGACTCTTTTGGGTGATACGAACTTGTGTATGCCTTTTTGTAGGGGCTAATTTAAATTCTCTGGGGGAAATTCCCAGGGTGGCGTAGTCGGAATTTCGATGATGCAATACTATTAATTATAATTCTTTAAGAACCACCCCTTACTGCCCTCGTGTCCCCCGCCACATATAGTCTATTCACAACCTCAAAAAATGAATGGAGTTATTCGAAATATCTCGCGAAGATAAAAAACAGGGGAAAGTGATCAATTTCCTCTGTTCATCCCGTATTTATCAAAACACAAGGTCAAACCCAAAACATCAAAAGAGGTAGCAATTCTCTTTTGTGCTCTTCCCACGCTTTTTATCAAAAAAAAACGCAAGGAACGACGTCATCCCGCAACGATATAAGGGAGAAATCAAATTTAACAAAAAAATAGTGATGGGGATCAGACCTCCTTTTTTTGCTCTTCCCGCATTAATTCAAACACAAGGATAACCATTCTCCCAATCGATTACGAGGATTTTACCAAATATGGTAAAACTTCACGGCACTAAAATTAAAACAATAACTTTTTCTCAGCAAACAGTAAGAATCTACTCTCTCCCTTCTTTTTAAAAGAGAAAAAATTTAATTCTTACCGTTTGGAGAAATCCCGGACGAGCCCCCAAATTGTTAGAAATGAAAGACTTCCAACAAGTGCCTTTTCCTCCATGTCCTTTTATTGAGTTGTGAACAGACCATACAGGATCAAAATCACCAGCGCTGGGGGAGCATGAAAAGATAGCTCAGCCTCCCCATATGTGACATGCAGATATATATATGAAAATATCAAGGGGAGTTATCTGGTCTTATCCTATAGAATTATATATGACCTCATACCATATCATATATAAGTTGTATAACATTTATATAATAAGTCCAAATATGGTCAATATCCGTTGAAAATACCCTCGGGAACCTAGGGATCCTAGAAGACCTTCTATATGTAACAAAAGAAAGAAGAACAGAAAGGGGAGAGGGAGAAACTCTCCAGATGTTTGAACTTACACACATACATACAGAGGAATGTGCAAGCGAAGCATAAACTCTTCATAGAGCCTTTACACTCTTTGGCCTAATGGACATAGCCGAGACTAAAAAGACTTATATTTCTGACACCCTCCCTCTTCCTCATCCATGTACTGACCCCCCAAACCCCACCCCCAGGGCCTTCTGGTCAGTTATTGGCTGGAACAGTTTGTTATGTTTTGTGGAGCGTGTTGCCACAATTTGTCTTTGTTGCCATTTATGGAGCCTGGGTTGTCTGCATAGACCGCGTTTTTTTCTAGAGTGTTTTTAGGGGACAAGCATCTAGCGGATAGTGAGGAGATGCTTGCTGTATGTGACAAAAAATGTTCTGGCCTAAAAAACATGTGACATCGCTTGGAGCACCTTTAATTTATAGGGAATCTTAAAAGAGTCAAATGACTCGTTCAGCATTCATTCGAACGAACCGTAACTATAACCTCTGCAGCGGATATAAATATCCAAACTATAGTGAAACACTATTTATTAGCAAGGTAACTTAGATCAGCAGTTCAAGACATTAAATCTGTAAGCACATAACACAAGAACGATTCTCTTTAAAATATAAACAAGACTTTATTGAATATTCTAACACATCTAATATCTAACACAATCACACGCACACACACATTCATACGAGTTGCAGAAAGAAAGAGAGTGAGAAAGAATGAGTTTTAAGAGTGAGATGGTGAAATCCCAAGTTTCTATATGCACTTATATGACATGACCTGAACGAACCATCAATCATTAATTTAACCTTTCTATCGTTTCTTATGCAGGTTATTAAATTTTATTTCAATGCACCAGTTCAGTTAAGAGTCTCAAGGTTACTTGCTTGACGGCATAAAAGGGCGTTTCCCTGGTTCGTTGTTTGGCGGTCTCCTCGTGCCTGGATAGATGTCTCTGGGCGGCCAATCACATGGTGTGCTGGCGAATGGATGAAAGTGTTTAAGTTCGAACTCGAAGTGCTTTGCAATCGAAACGAGTTAACGAAACTTTGCAGCAAAAATTAACTCAGAACCGAGACTCTCACGGAAAAGAAAAGAAAGCTAAGAAAGGAAAGAAAAGTGAGACGAGTTGTTGGATGGCATTGAATGGAAGCTGTTTAACCCATGGATGTTCTCCTGATGTTGTTTGGGTTCGTTTGTCTGCTAGTCTACTACATTGTTTCTTGTCTATCGGGTTACTCGTCATGCTTCTCCAGCACAACTTTCAGATAACTCTCAGATAACTCCAAGATGACTCCAACCCTTTGTTCGGGTCTAGAATTTTTAACTCAAATGTTTGTCCCGCCTCCTGGAAGAGTTGGTATTTCCTTCAGCTCTCATTGTAAATCATCTGTTATCTAGGATCCCCATTCTCTCCAGCTTTAGCAGAGTACAGAGGATACAGTTTAGACATGACTATTACAAGAAAGAACACCAAACAATTTACACAGATTTCACTCAAGCCATTTTCTGAATCAAGATCCAACATGACATCATGACTTTTGCGTAAACATATACGCCACTTTCGCGCCAGGTGGCGTGTTATCTCTACGCATTTTGAGCTATCCGCGTGTATGCGTATATGCCGACGCCATTAACGTCCGCGTCATTTCGCGTGTCTGTACACGCAGTCAAATCTCCAGTCATAAATGCCATTAACCCCAGTGACGGTTAAGTTCAGGGATGGGGTTGAGGTAAGTCATATCTTTTTCTTTCCTAGGATGGTAAGGAAACAGTGATAAATGCCATTAACCCCAGTGATGGTTAGGTTTAGGGACGGGGTTGAGGTAAGTCATATATTTATACAACCCGAATTCCAGAAAAGTTGGGACGTTTTTTAAATTTGAATAAAATTAAAACTATACGACTTTCAAATCACATGAGCCAATATTTTATTCACAATAGAACATAGATAACATAACAAATGTTTAAACGGAGAAATTGTACACTTTTATCCACTAAATGAGCTCATTTCAAATTTGATGCCTGCTACATGTCTCAAAATAGTTGGGACGGGGACACGTTTACCATGGTGCAACATCTCCTCTTCTTTTCAAAACAGTATGAAGACGTCTGGGCATCGAGTTTATGAGTGTCTGGAGTTTTGGTGTTGGAATTTGGTCCCATTCTTGCCTTATATAGGTTTCCAGCTGCTGAAGTGTTCGTGGTCGCCTTTGACGCATTTTTCGTTTAATGATGCGCCAAATGTTCTCTATAGGTGAAAGATCTGGACTGCAGGCAAGGCCAATTCAGAACCCGGACTCTTCTACGACGAAGCCATGCTGTTGTAATATCTGCAGTATGTGGTTTTGCATTGTCCTGCTGAAATACACAAGGCCTTCCCTGAAATAGACGTTGTCTGGAGGGGAGCATATGTTGCTCTAAAACCTTTATATAGCTTTCAGCATTCATAGTGCCTCCCAAAACATGCAAGCTGCCCATACCGTATGCACTTATGCACCCCCATACCATCAGAGATGCTGGCTTTTGAACTGAACGCTGATAACACGATGGAAGGTCTCCCTCTTCTTTTGTCCGGAGGACACGGCGTCCGTGATTTCCAACAAAAATGTCAAATTTGGACTCGTTTGACCATAGAATACTTTTCCACTTTGAAATAGTCCATTTTAAATGAGCCTTGGCCCACAGGACACGACGGCGCTTCTGGACCATGTTCACATATGGCTTCCTTTTTGCATGATAGAGCTTTAGTTGGCATCTGGAGATGGCACGGCGGATTGTGTTTACCGACAGTGGTTTCTGGAAGTATTCCTGGGCCTATTTAGTAATATCATTCACACAATCATGCCGATGAGTGATGCAGTGTAGTCTGAGGGCCCGAAGACCACGGGCATCCAATAAAGGTCTTCGCCTTTGTCCCTTACGCACAGAGATTTCTCCAGTTTCTCTGAATCTTTTGATGATGTTGTGCACTGTAGATGATGAGATTTGCAAAGCCTTTGCAATTTGATGTTGAGGAACACTGTTTTTAAAGTGTTCCACAATCTTTTTACGCACTCTTTCACAGATTGGAGAGCCTCTGCCCATCTTTACTTCTGAGAGACTCTACCTCTCTAAGACATCCCTTTAATCATGTTACAGACCTGATATCAACTTAATTAGTTGCTATAGATGTTCTCCCACCTGAATCCTTTCTAAATTTCTTGCTTTTTCAACCATTTGTTGTCCCCGTCCCAACTATTTTGAGACCTGTAGCAGGCATCAAATTTGAAATGAGCTCATTTAGTGGACTAAAGTGTAAAATTTCTCCATTTAAACATTTGTTATATTATATATGTTCTATTGTGAATAAAATATTTGCTCAAGTGATTTGAAAGTCGTATAGTTTTCATTTTATTCAAATTTAAAAAACGTCCCAACTTTTCTGGAATTCGGGTTGTATAACGTTAAGTCAACAGCGTTCGTAAACACGCTGAAAGGCGATTATGCGTCTTGATAGCACGCCAAAAATGGAAATACGAATTGGCGTGTCATACACACACTATTTCATGAGATCAGTCTGCAAGATCATATGATCTTACTGATAGGAAACATGATACACTTTCATTCACACATCTAATAGTTATAACAATTACATGACTTCTATGTGATCTAAGCATAATAGGTTTGTTGGCTAGTGTAGACTAGGTGGAGCCGGGATCTTTATGGTTCTGGAATGTTGATCTTAGGTCCGGAGTGTTGAATTCTGTTGGAATGAATCCCATGGGAGATTCATTTGTGTTTGGTTCACCCTCAACTCCTACATGTGTTTTCAGATTTTTTTTGGCACACTGAATATCGTCACAGTGTGAACACTTTGTAAGGTTTTTCTCTAGTGTGGATCTTCTCATGTTTTTTCCGATTTTTTGACAAACTGAATCTCTTGTCACAGTGTGAACACTTGTAAGGTTTTTCTCCAGTGTGAGTCCTCTCATGTGATTTCAGATTTGTTGACTGACTGAATCTTTTGTCACAGTGTGAACACTTGTAAGGTTTTTCTCCAGTGTGGCTCCTCTCATGTGTTTTCAGACGTGAAGGCATACTGAAACTCTTGTCACAGTGTGAACACTTGTGAGGATTTTCTCCAGTGTGGATCCTCTCGTGTGTTTTCAGAGATGATAAGTAACTGAATCTCTTGTCGCAGTGTGAACACTTGTAAGGTTTTTCTCCAGTGTGCATCCTCTCATGTGTTTTCAGAGATGATGAGTGACTGAATCTCTTGTCACAGTGTGAACACTTGTAAGGTTTTTCTCCAGTGTGGATCTTCTCATGTGTTTTCAGATGTGAAGACAGACTGAATCTCTTGTCACAGTGTGAACAGTTGTAAGGTTTTTCTCCAGTGTGGATCTTCTGATGTGTTTTCAGATTTGCTGACTGACTGAATCTCTTGTCGCAGTGTGAACACTTGTAAGGTTTTTCTCCAGTGTGAATCCTCTCATGTGTTTTCAGGTTTGCTGATTGACTGAATCTCTTGTCACAGTGTGAACACTTGTAAGGTTTTTCTCCAGTGTGAATTCTCTGGTGTATGATTAAATCTTTCCCTGTTGCAAAAGTCTTCTCACACTCAAAGCACACATACTCTCTCACAGCAGTGTGAGTTTTCTGATGTTTATGTAAATATGACAGCTGTGAAAAACTCTTTCCACACACAGAACATGAATGTGGCTTGTCCTTCATATGAATTCTCAGGTGTGTCTTCAGGTCTGATGCCCAGAGAAATGCTTTGCCACACTGATCACATGAGAACGGCTTCTCTCCGGTGTGGATCCTCATGTGAGCTTTAAGGTTTCCTAATTGACTGAAATTATTCCCACATTGTTTGCATGAGAACGGCTTCTCTCTGTGGATCATCATATGTCTCTCACGATTGTATTTGTGTGTGAAACTCTTTCCAAACTGAGTGCAGGTGAATGATTTCTTGGCTTTTGTTTTCTTTAAATATGTCTTTTGAGTCTTTGAGTTGAAAGGATTTTCTTCAGGTTTGACATGATGTTCCACCTCCACTTCACTCAGTTCTCCACTCTCCTCCTCCACTTCACTGAGTGAAGAACTGGGTGAAGTGGAGGAGGAGAGTGAAGAACTGAGTGAAGAACTGAGTGAAGTGGAGGAGGAGAGTGAAGAACTGGGTGAAGTGGAGGAGGAGAGTGAAGAACTGGGTGAAGAACTGAGTGAAGAACTGAGTGAAGTGGAGGAGGAGAGTGAAGAACTTTCTTCACTCTCCTCCTCCACTTCACTCAGTTCTTCACTCTCCTCCTCCACTTCACCCAGTTCTTCACTCTCCTCCTCCACTTCACCCAGTTCTTCACTCTCCTCCTCCACTTCACTCAGTTCTTCTCTCTCCTCCTTCACTTCCATCAGTTCTTCTCTCTCCTCCTTCACTTCTCTCAGTTCTTCTCTCTCCTCCTTCACTTCACTCAGTTTTTCTCTCTCCTCCTTCACTTCACTCAGTTCTTCTCTCTCCTCCTTCACTTCTCTCAGTTCTTCACTCTCCTCCTTCACTTCTCTCAGTTCTTCTCTCTCCTCCTTCACTTCTCTCAGTTCTTCACTCTCCTCCTCCACTTCTCTCAGTTCTTCACTCTCCTCCTTCACTTCTCTCAGTTCTTCTCTCTCCTCCTTCACTTCTCTCAGTTCTTCTCTCTCCTCCTTCACTTTACTCAGTTCTTCGCACTCCTCATTCACTTCCATCAGTTCTTCTCTCTCCTCCTTCACTTCTCTCAGTTCTTCTCTCTCCTCCTTCACTTCACTCAGTTCTTCTCTCTCCTCCTTCACTTCCATCAGGTCTGAAATGAAAGAAAAAAAAAATCAAATTTTCAAATGTTGTAAAATCTAAATAATTCAAAGAGATAAATATGAATGGAGATAAAAAAAAATATTCCAGAAGTAACAGACAACTGCTATAAACTACTACAATAATTTATGTATTTCTATAAATCAATTATACATCCACGAAACTTCCCATTAATGAGATACACTGATCTTCCAGTTATTATGTTGAAAATCATTATAGACAAAAATCCCATGTTTCTGTATTGAGAACTATTAACCCTCTGAGACCTAAGGGTATTTTTACAATAAATTTTCCGTCTGGTGTCATTTACTAAAAAAGCTTGTAAAATATCAACCCTTTGGTGCACAGACAATTGACACACCTCTTTTTTTTCAGGACAAATTGAACTTTCAGCATATTTGTGTTACATTGATGTCACCTGAATGTAAAATAAGTTATGGGACCATAAAGACAAATGAAAAAATAAATCGGAAATGGAATCACTCAAATATTTATTGAAATCACACACAAATAAATAAAAGCTAAGCAATTTTCCTCTGGAAAATAGTTTGTTCATGTCTTTGGAATCCTGGAGCACAGGAATAAACATTATAACTTGTACAGAACAAAAACTATTGACATTTTTCCAAAAGAAGTCCAGGCGTTTGGGGCCTCATGAAATTCACTGGTGCCAAGCCTCAAAACAGTTCCTATCAGCAATCACACAGAGGGCCATTTATTTTATTTATTCTTTTATTTATTATGTTCTTTTTATTCTTTTATAATACATTTATACTACTATAATACTTTTTTACAGTAAATAAATAAATGGCACTTCAGCTGGGTCTATCCTGGTAATCTAGTTCCTCATCTGTCAAAAAGCTCTGTTCTCCTGAAAATCCATCATCCTGCAATGCACCAAAATAGACCAGCGCTTTATTTACGTCCATTTCGCTGTGTTTCTCTGTGAATCGCGCGTCTCCGTGCGTCTCTATCTCTCTCCACTATATCAGCGCTTGGTTCATGCGTAATGACGCACACCAATGTTTACAACGGATCAGCCTGTAATTGGTCAAAAACCATCACGTGAAAACATCACGTGATATCCAGAATGGCCGCTAGCGTCGAGTTAGCGGCAAAAATGACCAAATATTTATGAATTATGGACTTCAAGATTATCAAAGTTTGACATAAAGCGTTTGGATTTATTGCTGAAAACCTCTGAAAGGAAGCACAAGTTCCAGGCTGGATAGAAAACCTTCTGTAAAGGCTAGAAAGACCCGAAAGACATCCCCGTGATGGCTAGCTCGTTACCTTTCTGCTGGAAAAAACGGTAAGAAAATCGATAAATCTGTCATCGAGTTATGTAAACATTTATCGGAGGTGACGTGTGACGTCGTCGACGATGCCGTCGGGCTCAGGGGGTTAAAGTGTTAATTGCAGGTTACATTTTTCACGAAGATAATACATTGTGGTTTTGCCATGTTTTTTTTTTTTTATACCAAAATGGTGGGTATAATATGAAACGTTGGTACTTTTTTCTCCCCTCCCTTCCACTAGGCTGGGCGTGACGTAATAAAAGGGACTCCAAGCCAAGAGTTACAGTTAGTCTAACGGCAAGTCGGCTAGCCACGATTTCTGGCAATTTCCTCCCCTCTCTCACACCAGACTGGTTCAAATTTGTAGGGCTGTGGTCCATCAAGAATTTGATGGTTTCCCACCTCCTCGGTCTCCCGGTCGTTCTCCATAGTCAAGCCACAAACAGTAGGAATCTAGAAAAGTATGGGTTGCTAGTAGGGTTGCCACCTGTCCTGGTTTTACCGGGATTGTCCTTCTTTTAATAACCTGTCCTGGGAAATTTAAGCACTCTCCCGGGACACTGAATGTCCCGGTTTTCGAAAGGCTACGTGAATATGTATGTTCAAACTGTTTAGTGCGGTCGCATGCACGACAGAGAGGGAGAGACGGAGCCGGCTCTCCCTATAAGCCCCGCCGCCACTAGGGGCCCCCTAACTACAGATGGTAGTTACCAGTGTCGCCGCTCAAAGTGTGGGAGGAAAATGCCTTTATTTCTTTATTCGTTCATGGTGAGTCCGCATCGTCAACTTCATCTTTGCAGCGACACAGTGAAAACACAAGTTTCTTAATAAATTAATATTTAAATTAAATGTCTCCTTGCCATTTTTTTACACATTCACTTTTGCCGGCTCATTATTTGATCATTATCCTGTATAGCCTATTTAACTTATTAAATCAATATAAAGGGGCGATTTGTCCACTAATGGCTTAATAAACGTCTCAGGTTACGACTGTAACCTATGTTCCCTGAGAACAGGGAACGAGACAATACGTCGAATGACACTATGGGGAACGCCTCAGGCGTGAGAGGTGTCTGAAATCAAATATCAACTCACAGTAATCATGTTGACTGGCGACAGCCCGTGCATCATCAGCTTGAATGATGAGCGCGTCAATCTGTATGTATAAGAAGGGCACCTTGAAACCGTAACATCCTATCGTCTGAAGGGACTGTTGCAGGCAGGCCCCGAGGCATGGCAAAGAGACTATTGTCTCGTTCCCTGTTCTCAGGGAACATAGGTTACAGTCGTAACCTGAGACGTTCCCTGTCGAAGGGAACTCAACAATACGTCGAATGACGCTATGGGGAACGAAATACCCACTCTGCCATGCTGTGGGGAGTGCATGCCGAAAAGGCAGTGACATCTGTCAGAACCAGTAATTCCAAGGAACACTGAAACCACTCACCCTATGTCACATCAAGCTGTCAGTGACAGCACTCCCTACCGGTCATAGCCCAAGGTAATGAACCAAGAAAAAACAGAACGTAATCACGTGGGTAAATCTGGGCCAGCTCAAAGGCTTTAGGACCACAACGTCCAAATAGAAGGGGTCCCTTCTAGGGAGTATGGCTAGGGGACCAAAGAGACCCCCAGCCAGTCACTATTGAGGAGAACACTCCTCCTGAAATGCCCCCAGGCTGGCCTGGTGATCTGTACTAAGACACACAGTCTGGCCATAGCCTGTCCGTCCAAGACAGAACCTCTGCAAATTGCCTAGGAAAGGCATCCAAAAACTGAAGGCCTGCGAAGCTGGCAGAAACCATAGAGTTTTGGATCACAGAGACGGGATCCTCCGGAGAGTGTGACTCAACCTCAAAACAACGGGAATCGTTCACTCAATCCACGAGTTTCCACCCAGTGCTCGCTGTTGAGCACTGAGGAAGTAAGAGAGGGATCAAAATCAGGAAGGTCAATGAGACCTAAGATCAGATGACCCCCTGTGTGGGGAGCTCCGAAACATGAGGGCTCATGTCAGAAAGGCCGTACATTGTGCAGCCTGAAACCCAAGGACCACAGCATGTGGAAGCTCATCCCTCAGGAAAGCCAGAAGCCAATAACCCGACAGACCCATAATGTGGGATTACCTTCGAAAAAGGTCTAATGATTAGATCTAAAACCACCAGTTGTGGGAGATATCTTGAATAAGGGAAGTGCCTGTTGTAATGTATTGCGACAAAAGACACATCTAGAAGGGACCGAAGCGTACCACGCATGACCCTCACCCTAATAAATGGATTTTAGAAAGTACACAAGACATCTCGTTGTGTGACTTACCACAATAATAGGTGAAGTATGGGTTCGTGTACTTCACTCTGAATTCAGGAAGGCCTGTTGAGGCCTGTAACCTGGCGACCACAGTGTGTGGGAGCTCATGACTAGGAAGGCCTGGTAAAGCCTGTAACCTGGCGACCACAGTATGTAGGAGCTCATAACCATGAAGGCCTAGTGAGGCCTGGTAACCCAGCAACCACAATATGTGTGAGCTCATAACCAGGAAGGCCTGTTGAGGCCTGTAACCCAGCGACCACAGTGTGTGGGAGCTCATGACCAGGAAGGCCTGGTAAGGCCTGTAACCTGGCAACCACATCAGGTGGGAGCTCGTACTCGGGAAGATCAGTGAGACCCAGCCTGGTGACCACAACCTGTGGGAGCTTACTCCACCAAGTGGAAGTTAGCCAGAGAAGGGTGTCCTCGTAGCCTACTTAAGCGACTGGACGTCTCTTAAACTGGGACCCGAGGAAAAACCAGGGTCTGAGCTACATAAGAAGGGACCGAAGCGTACCACGCATGACCCTTACAATAAGAAATACATTTTAGCAAGTACACATGACATCTTGTCGTGTGACTTACCACAATAAGAGGTGAAGTATGGGTTTGTGTACTTCACTCTGAACCACAGTATGTGGGAACTCATAACCAGGAAGGCCCCTTTGAGGCCTGTACTCTAGCGACCACAATGTGTGGGAGCTCATAACCAGGAAGGCCTGGTGAGGCCTGTAACCTGGCGACCACAGTATGTGGGAGCTCATAACCAGGAGGCCTGGTGAGGCCTGTAACCTGGCGACCACAGTATGTGAGAGCTCATATCCTGGTGACCACAGTATGTGGGAGCTCGTAACTAGGAAGGCCTGGTGAGGCCTGTAACCTGGCGACCACAGCATGTGGGAGCTCATAACCAGGAGGCCTGTAACCTGGCGACCACAGCATGTGGGAGCTCATAACCAGAAAGGCCTGGTGAGGCCTGTAACCTGGCGACCACAGTATGTGAGAGCTCATATCCTGGTGACCACAGTATGTGGGAGCTCATAACCAGGAAGGCCTGGTGAGGCCTGTAACCTGGCGACCACAGTATGTGAGAGCTGATATCCTGGTGACCACAGTATGTGGGAGCTCATAACCAGAAAGGCCTGGTGAGGCCTGTAACCTGGCGACCACAGTATGTGAGAGCTCATATCCTGGAGGCCTGGTGAGGCCTGTAACCTGGCGACCACAGTATGTGAGAGCTCATATCCTGGTGACCACAGTATGTGGGAGCTCGTAACTAGGAAGGCCTGGTGAGGCCTGTAACCTGGCGACCACAGCATGTGGGAGCTCATAACCAGGAGGCCTGTAACCTGGCGACCACAGCATGTGGGAGCTCATAACCAGAAAGGCCTGGTGAGGCCTGTAACCTGGCGACCACAGTATGTGAGAGCTCATATCCTGGTGACCACAGTATGTGGGAGCTCATAACCAGGAAGGCCTGGTGAGGCCTGTAACCTGGCGACCACAGTATGTGAGAGCTGATATCCTGGTGACCACAGTATGTGGGAGCTCATAACCAGAAAGGCCTGGTGAGGCCTGTAACCTGGCGACCACAGTATGTGAGAGCTCATATCCTGGTGACCACAGTATGTGGGAGCTCATAACCAGAAAGGCCTGGTGAGGCCTGTAACCTGGCGACCACAGTATGTGAGAGCTCATATCCTGGTGACCACAGTATGTGGGAGCTCATAACCAGGAAGGCCTGGTGAGGCCTGTAACCTGGCGACCACAGCATGTGGGAGCTCATAACCAGAAAGGCCTGGTGAGGCCTGTAACCTGGCGACCACAGTATGTGAGAGCTCATATCCTGGTGACCACAGTATGTGGGAGCTCATAACCAGGAAGGCCTGGTGAGGCCTGTAACCTGGCGAACACAGTATGTGGGAGCTCATAACCAGGAAGGCCTGGTGAGGCCTGTAACCCGGCAACCACAGTATTTGGGAGCTCATAACCAGGACCTGAGATCCTGTCTCCCGCAGGAGTTACGCCTCCTGCGTGTCCTACTCCCCCTACTGGGAGGAGGGGGTGCACGGGAAGCCACAATGGTCTTCTGGCCTGCCTGTGGCTGGGCAGAGGACCTCCCCGTTATGCAGCTCTTAAACCCCGCAGAATGCGCCCTCCCTGAACTTATCGACCACCGTCTCGACAGAAGGGCCGAAAAGCTCGGAAAACGAAACCGGCGAATCGAGGAGAAAAGTTTCCTTTCTCCCCGATGTCAGCCTGGTAGAGCCACAGATGTCTCTCCGTGGCCACCATATCACAGATGGAACAAAAGATTGCTTGGTGGCCCGGAGTCCCGCAGCAGATCGGTCTGGTAGGCCTGAAAACCACAAGGAAAGGGAACAACTTCGAAAACAAAAGGGAACAACTACTAGTTGACTAGAAAACACTTTAGTCGGAGGTAGCCGTTATTCCACATATTTTCGAGCCACCAGAGCGGAATGAGCGAGCCGAGGAATATTCAGAAATGCGCTCTCCGCTCACATGCTCTGATCGGAACAAAGGAATATTGATATTAATAATTATTCATTAGTTTATATCTCATACACTGCCCATCATTTTAATCCCATATCAAACACAGTTATGTTATGTCTATTTTCATTTTAAATAGACCTGCCTTGCCAAATGGATTTCTCTTCTTTTATTTTTTACATTTTGATAGCTGCACTTTTATGTTCTGTTTTTTGAATTCCACGCCAGTTATGAAACAGCTGCACTTTTATTTCTTTATTTTTTAACTTGCTGTTATGGTATTTGATGTAGATAGTTAATTTGTATTTAGATACTACTTGTACATCAGTAAATTAGAACATTTTAAGCTTGTTGCGTATGTCATTAGCATTGTGTTGGGGTGATGGGGGCAGTGGGGCTTAAGTCAAACAACCATGTAAAAACGTTGTAATCCAGGTTGCTGGTCCCTCTTATGACGTTATCACCAAGTAATTGTAAAAAAAAATATGTGACCTTTGAAGAAACCCCAATAAATGTTATTTTGACGTATTTTAAGAGAAATGTTGACATAAGCCGCGTTTCCACCGCAGGAACTTTCCCCAGGAACTAGGAACTTTGGGGTGGTACTCGGTGTGTTTACACCGCAGGAACCAGGGTCTAAATGAAGTTCCGGGTAAAAATTTCCTCCCCAGAAAGTCCTGAAAAGTACTTTTTCAGAGTTCAGGAACTTTCGGGGTGGGACTTGTACGCTGAACATGCTGATTGGTTCTTACCAAGCTATTTTTTCTGCCCGATGGCGCGTTCGTCCCATCCAGCTCACGGTCAATGTCCGCTGATAACAAACGTCTACTTTTATATCTAGCATTATGAGCTTTCTGAATACGCTCACAAAAAAAAAAAAAAAAAAAAAAAATCGCACACAAAAAAGCAGCAAAGCTTGAATCTCCTCCATACAAAACTCAAAACAAACGTGTAGGCTAGGAAGAGCAATCGCACGCAGTTCAACGTCATCTTCCCGCCCTGGACCGGTACTTTAGTATGCGGTGTAAACGCAGTAAGCAAGTGGTCCGGGGAAAAAAAAGTTCCTGTGAAAAAAGTTCCTGGGACAAATAGTTCCTGGTAATTGCAGTGAAAACGCGGCTATACCTATTGAGTACTTTAATTTACACATTAATTTGTTGTGGTGGTTAACCTGCAATTTACAGTTTAAATGTGTTTGATCACATAATTATCTAACGTGATATGAACATTAAAATACACAATACTGGCATATTTTGACACCAACAGATTGATAACTAAATTACATTAAAATCTTTCTAAAACGTTTGAATTATTAAGGCCCGTTCAAGAAACAAAAGATCAATTGAATTTCCCTGCAAGAAAGAACACAAATGTTTGCAGTAAAGCGGAACAGATTGTACATTTTGAAATTATTATTATTTGTTATACAAGTCTGTAAAAATTTGCACAGTTTAGGTCAACGTTCTGATAACATTGTTAACAAATTGTAAACCATATATAAAATACATGTAAAATAAAGCTATTTAGTTTGACTTGATGTTGACAATTGATATGAAACTTTACTGACCATTTTTTGAAGAAAAAAAAAACTACTTTTGCAGCCATTTCATAGTTTATCTGTTTATCTAAAAGTTATTATACGCTTGAATGTTTCTAACATGAATGTTCTTTAGCATCATGAATGAATGAATAAAGAATAAACACCAACCTCTTTGTTCTTCAGCATCTTCAGTGTCTTTCATTCTGCAGGGTTCTGGATCACTCATGTTCTCACTGTCCTCTTTAATAAACTCAGTCTTTGCAGATTTCAGCTCTTCCTGATGCTCTGATGCTCGTCTTTACTTGTAGCTGATGGGAATTTACAGCATTTATTGGAGAATTACAGTTACAAGAGCTTCACTGATGATAAATTACAGTGGGAGGAGCTTCACTGATGATGAAATACAGTGGGTGGAGCTTCAATGATGATGTAATCTGCCAAAATTTCAAAGTTATTGAGTTTATTTTTATGCTCATGGACAACAAATTAAAATAATGTAAATTCTTCCAAATATAATTAATGATAAGAAAAAAAGTTGAAAGCATAAAAAGAAATAAACATAGGCTACATTATAGTGACCAACAAATTCTCACAGAGTTAAGTGTCAATTTACAGGAGATCTGAAGACATCAGCATAATAAAAGAGGAGAAAACAGGAACTATTGTCATGAAATAAAGAGTGTTTTAAGCAGATCTGTTAATATTGATGATCCTCAGACTATCAACACTCATTCAACAAGCCCTTCAGGATCATCAGCAGATCATCTCACTTTATTCTGAGTGTTTGCTCTTAGAAACACAATATTTGAGTCACGATAAATTATAAAAGCCTGTAAATCTGCTAAAGTATTTTGAAAGACGTTACTGTTTTTCACAATATAGGCCTTAACATGGATAAATCATCAATAACAAAATATGTCAATAACCTATCTTTACGATCCTCTACACGCAAATAACTACAACACCATAATATATGAATCTACATATAGTTGGACTTTATAATTACAATTAATTGCAATAAACAGAAGGGTCAAAAGTATGCACATTACTTACTCAAGTAAAAGAATAGATACTAGGGTTTAAAGTCTCAAAGCTTTTTACTCAAGTAAAAGTGTAAAAGTAGCCCACTGGTTTCAAAACTACTTTTAAGTATAAAAGTAAAAGTAATGTATGGATAAAAATTCCATTAAGGACAAAAGATAAGCTATATATTTCTAAAGGCCATAATGACTATAATGCTACAATAAAATGTTAGTTGAAAAATTTGGGATGCACTAGGGTACCTGTTTCAGTTTCTTTGTGGGGATATTTTGATCCTATAATGTAGTTGCAAACACACACACACGCTTTCTCTCTCTATTTAACACACTCTTCTCATCTTCTCTCTCTCTCACACACACACACACACACACGTCTACCTCACACTAACACACACTTTTCTTTCTCTCTCTCTCTCACACACGTCTATCTCACACTAACACACACTTTTCTTTCTCTCTCTCTCTCTCTCTCACACACACACTAACGATCATCTTTGCCACTTATCCCGCGATTGTCATACAGTATAGTAAAAACGGCTGTCCTCAAAAACAATATTTGACGCGATTTGACCCGTATTCTTGAGCAGAAAACTGTTGATTTCTCCGTCGCTTACCTCGTCTCTAGGTTTCCCTCAGATGAGTTTTGCCGCTTTGCACAACCAAATATCACTGCAGCCTCTCACAGGTTAGAAGGAAAACACAAAGCCAATCAGTTTAGCGATGTGTGTTGACTCTATTATTATCCGTGCGTGTTATTGGTCAATTTTTTGAATGATGACAAGCCAGAATGACAACATACAAGAAATGTGAGTAACGACGAGGCTATTTTTAAAACGTAGGAGTAGAAAGTACAGATAATTGCGAGAAAATGTAAGACGTAAAAAAATAGAACCTACTCATTCGATTTCTTTTTTAATCAAACTAGCTAATCAATAGAATATATGAATAGTCCATTTAACATTTGTAAAGTTAGTTTGTAACAAAATTTGAGCCGTTAATGTATGTTTTTTCGCCCTTTTGCAAACATCTTTTTTTCTTTTTCTTTTTGAAAGATCATGACGTGTTATCGGGCCTATACTGTTGTATTCCATGGTACACCATACATCGATGGAGTCGCCCCTGCCGAACCCAGCAACATTTCATTTTATGATTATCCAAAGCGTCTTACCGTTTAATTGAGGTGTTTTTTTAATGCAATTGAAGACGAAAAGTAAAGTCATGAATACAATTCTTTCTTCCTTTTTTCTTTACACCTAGTGATGTTTAGGTGATCGTTAAATAAAGTACAGAATTGTTTATTATTGGTGTTGTCTATTCTTATTTGTTTTCTTTGCATTCAAAATATCAAAAAACAGGTTTTGTAATGTTAGCATGTAATGTATATTAGACCATTATAGGTTGAACTGAAAGAGAAATTGGAATTTGAATAAAAAAACAAAACATTGTAATATACAGACTGATCTCATGAAGTAGCGCGTGTATGACACGCCAATTCGTATTTCCATTTTTGGCGTGCTATCAACACGCATAATCGCTTTTCAGCGTATTTATGAACGCCGTTGACTTAACGTTATTACTGTATATATAAATATATGACTTACCTCAACCCCGTCCCTAAACCTAACCCTCACTGAAGTTAATGGCATTTATGACTGTTCCCTTACCATCCTAGGAAAGAAAAACATAGTTCCCCAGGGGCCTCATGTATCAACACTGCGTACGTACAAAAACACGGCGTACGCCAGCTTTCACGTTCACGGCCAGATGTACTAACAGTGAAATTAACGGAAGAATGTGCGTTCCTCCAAGTAAACTTCATGTCTGGCGTACGTACATTTGCCTTGATTTGTCCGTTGGCGACTCCTAGAGGCAATAAGGTGAAGTGGCAAACATTACACTACGAATTGTTCTATCGCACCACCAGCTGTCAGATATTGCTTAATGATATGTCAAATAATGTATCAATTACAAATTATGTCACACGAGTCTTATTAAAATATTCTATTATGCAATAAAGTAAGAACATAAAGCATGTGCAAACCCGTCTAGCAATGGCAGCGTTGGCTTTACTAGGAAATAAAAAATAAACTTCATTATTTCGGTCAGTAAAGGTAAAAAAAAAAGAAAGTAATATTTTTATTCAGCCAGGACATATTGAATTTGTTTAAAAGTGCCCGTACATGCATTTATAATGTTAAAAACGATTATAAGATTTCTATATGTGTTTGATTTAAGTTTTTATTCATTAAAGAATCCTGAAAATACTATATCACGGTTTCCATGAAAATATGAAGCAGAAGCACAGCTGTTTTCAACACTGATAATAATCATAAATGTTTCTTGATCATCAAATCATCATATTAGAGTGATTTCCGAAGGATCACGTGACACTGAAGACGCGTAATGATGCTGAAAATTCAGCTTTGATCACAGGAATAAATTACACTTTCACATATATTCACATAGAAAACATTTTCAGTGGAATTTCATTTCTTGCAGGTTTCTTTAGCCATTTCCTAGCAGGTTTCTTTTGCCAAATTGGACTATTACCATATTTAAATTAATTTAATTGAGGGAGGAGACTGGGTGGGGCGTTGTGCTCGTGCATGTGCGCTCAATTTTACGTTAATTGGGATGTACAAAGAGAATATGCGTGGGATCCTTCGTACGCAGACATTCATACATCTGTTTTTTTTTGTGCGTACGCACATTTACAGCTTTGATCGTACGCTATGTTTTAGTATGAATTCAACGCAAGTCTTTGTACATGAGGCCCCTGATGTAGATCTACATTTTGCTTTGTTTTGGTCGGACATTTGACGGCGTGTATGGACACGCAGAACGACGCGGACGTTAATGGTGTAGACAAACACGCATACACGCGGATAGCTCAAAATGCGTCGAGATAACACGCCACTTGACTCGAAATTGGCGTGTATGTTTACGCAAAAGTCATGATGTCATGTTGGTAATATAATATCACATACTATTTTTCAGAAGATAGTTCAATGTGTAATTGTATCCCTTCCATCAGTAACATAATTATATTTTTGGCACATGCATTACGCAGGGAAGGCAAATATTTATTTGAATAACTAAATAAAACAAGACCATAATATTGCATCCCATTGTTTTTAAATGCATTTGGATAAGGGTGCGCTGTCTCGTAAACAAGCGTTCTGAGAACGCGGGACTCTGTGTGTCAAAACAAACGTTGATTTATTGATTGATTGAAGTTTATTGCGAGCAAAAAAAGAAAGAAAAGAATATAGACATATTTATTAATGAAATAAAAAACAACAGTTTATTTTTAGTTTAATTCTTTATTTACTTTCTTTATAAGAGTATTATAATTATCAGTAAGAGGGTGCAAATGTTAAAAATAGCGCTATAGCGGGAGGGGGAAAACGGAAAAGCTACACTCCTAAAATGATGTATAATCTGACTAGTCAAAGCCCTTGCTGTCTGCGTCGCCTCGAAGCGTAGTTATAAATTTTTGGAGGTGCACGTCGAGCTACGACGGAGGTGTCAGCGAGGGGTTCGCGTCGACGGATAGGGGTCTGCGGGGGTACGCCGTCGATTCGACGTAGAAGCATAAAACAGGCTTTACAAATAACGGAAGACTGTTCCATAATGGACCGGCCACTGAAAACGCACGATCACCTCGCAACTTCGCAATCTTGATCTTGGATATGACAGTATAATGCTGTCTGAGGTTCGCAAGCATCTTGTTGAATTTTTCATATTTAAAAGATCTGACCGATAGGATGGTGCAAGACCAATCAAAGCCTTAAAAACTAGCAACAAATTTTAAAATTCAACTCTATAACACACTGGCAACACATTTAGAGACAATACAATTTTATTAGAGAGATTAAAATTGTAAAATGTAATAAAATGAGTAATGTGTTCTCGTCTATGAATCCCAGTTAAAAACCTGACTGCGGCATTTTGGACGATCTGAAAACGTGATATGGAGGATTGGGGTAACCCAATATACAGTGAATTGCAATAGTCCAAACGAGATAAAACAACAGCATGTGTGACAGTTTTAAGATCGTTAAAAGATAGAAAAGGTTCAACTTGACAGAAGTTTAAGATGGAAAAAACAAGACTTTACCACAGAATTTATATGTTGGTCAAACTTGAGAGATGAATCAAAAATAACTCCCAAGTTTTTCACAGTGGGTTTGATATAAGAGTCTAAATAATCGTAGTCAGTAATCGGGTTTCCTTTTCCAACAGAGGGGCCATAAACAATTGCTTCAGTCTTACTCTCATTTAAGTGCAGAAAATTCGAGGACATCCAGGATAGTACGTCAGATAAACAGGCAAGCAAAGTTTATAGGCCTTGCTTGACATTATGTTTCAAAGGGAGATATATTTGGGTGTCATCTGCATAAAAATGAAGACACCTAAAAATTTAGCCTAGTTGTAACATGTATAGTGAAAATTAAATGGGAGCCAAAATATACCCTTGAGGAACACCACAGGTAACTCGTGCTACAGATGATACAGCGCGACAAATACCCACTGAAAAGGTCTATTACTAAGATAAGATCGAAACCAACTAAGGGCAGTTCCTTGAATGCCCACACACTTTTCAAGGCGCGATAAAAGAATATCATGATCAACTGTATCAAATGCCGCACTCAAATCTAATAGCACAAAATTGCTGAGTTCCCAGAGTCAACAAATAATAAAATATCATTTAAAACTCTTAGAAGTGCTGACTCAGTACTATGTTTTTTACTAAATCCAGATTGAAAATTTTCTGCACTACTGTTTGTTTCCAGAAAGTTCTGCAATTGCACAGATACAGCATTTATGCAATGAAAAGTACATTTGAAATTGGCCTAAAATGTGATAGGATAGTTGTATTCACACCTGGCTTTTTCAAAAAAGGTTTCACCATCGCATGTTGGCAAAAGGATGGAACAATCCCAGAGAGATTGCTCTTATTTATAATTGTTAGCATCCAGTCCCCAACACAATCAAGTACCAATTTAAAATATAGCTGCAAGCAGCGATGACGGGCCCAAGCCAGTGGCACCGCAACCCTGGTTCCTTTAGTTACCAAAAGGCACTGGGGTGGCGGTGCCACCAGCTTTCGCCCTTTCATCGCTGCTCGCAGCTATATTTATGTGTATATATATATGTGTGTGTGTGTGTGTGTGTGTGTATATATATATTTTTTTAAATGATTAATCTGATCTGTCATTTCGACTAGTCAGGAAGACGTTGTTGATATCTACAATTTTAATTCTGGATAGTCAAACTTAGCTTTTACATGTTAAAAGGGCTTGCCATACAGAGACGTAGGCTCAGAGAGAGGCTCACCATATTCAAACCAAATTATCTGACTTTCTGTTGGTCGGAGCTAATAATTGTAAATTAGAAAGTTGTCTGGCTCGGGGAGAACAATATACATACCGATTTTTGTAACTGTAGATAAAACTAATCCCCCCACTTTTGCCAAAAGGTGGCGCTACTGAGCCCTCACCACGCCCGTTTCTGAAACTTTGCACATGTCCACTGGCTAAGAAATGTGATGTGTCTGTCGAGTTTTATGCAATTTCAAGCATGCTAAGAGTTTCAAAAGCATCAAACAAGAATATTAAAGATTGATGCGTTGCCACGGCAACAGTATCTAAGATATCAATAATCTTTTCACAGGTCTATATCTGCCGTGTGTTTACATTATACACAAAGTTTGAAGCAAATCGGGTAAAAATAAGAGGGTTATTTCAAAGCATTTTAAAAGTGAAACACTTCCTGCTGCTAGTAGGTGGCACTATAACTTTGACTCACAATAGTCACATCCATGTGACCGGCCTCTTACAACAAATGCACTGCTAAAGTTTCACCAAGGTCAGTTAATTTATAAAGAAATTAACACACTTCCTGTTTCTCTTTTCGCGCCATAATTTCGTTTCCTCGCCACGGCCAAACCGTTCGAGATATCAAAAATCCCCTCGCAAACTTTCATCCTCAATGTCTTGACTTCATGCTGACCGAGTTTTGTGCCATACGTTTGAATTCTCTAGGAGGAGTATTTCAAATTCCATTGCATGCGTTTTCCAAACAATCCCAAATAGCCGACTTCCTGTTGGGCTGGGGTAAAAAGTAAGAGTGTGAAGTATATATGAACTGATGAGATCTATATGTGTAGCGAGTTTCATATTATTACATGCAAGCGTGTTTGATTTATGAACCAAGTTTTCGGAGCCCGTTGCGGGGGGCGCTGTCGAGCCCCCCTGCCACTCCTGGGTACCAGCTTCAGCCCGGCCCTGATGGCCGCGGGTTCTGACCCATGTGCAAAGTTTCAAGAGTTTTCGAGCATGTTAAGGGCCCCAAAAGTGTCAGAACATTTAAAAAAATGCATCCTAAGGAAAACAAAAGGGCCTTCGCCCTTTCGGGGCTTCGGCCCTAAGAATTGAGTCTGAATAATATCACATGCTGAGGTGGTAGGCTTCAGCTTAGCAACTGAATCCATTAAACCCAGCAATGTGATCAGTTCAAATGAGTTTACAAAACTTAGTGGGAATTAAATCAACAGGGTAATCAGTACACGGAATGATGGACTGTCTAATTGTATTTATTTTAATGGGCCATTACCGGAGAGGCACACCACAATCATTAGCCTAACATATTTGTGCATTTCATGGTATATTCACACATTTCAGCACATTTACAACTGATATGATAATAAGGCAGCATTTAAAATAGTCAAAATATAATCTAACACCAACTAGGCCAATTTTCTAAAATAATTTCAAAATTCTAGCTTTCATTCATAATGATCAAAACATATCATTGACACATACAAATATAAATTTCCTAACCAAGGGGTTTACAGTGTGTAGCATATGCATAGATGGCTTAACTCATTATCTTGTGAATAGCGCGCTCCGTGAGTAGGCATGAACAAATTAAAGTTAATGAGCTCGTAAGGAGCTCAACTGAAATCGCTCTTTACTTGCAGATTATTGAAGTGGAGAATATTTGATTTTTATATAAATTACTTCATTTAAAAGATGCAATCTCAAGCTTTATGCCCATGGGTATGTTTGCCTGTTTGGCTGAATTTTCGCGGAGTTACAGATTTTTTACGAAAGCATTTGAAATTGGAGTTCACTGAGAGAGAGTGCAGAACTCACATCATGTTAATTTTTCTTTATTTGGCAAAAAGCAAAACACTTTATTTGTATTGTGAGCATAAAGAAAAAAAAAGAAACTAAACAGGATTGATTGACGTATAACACGAAAATGAAAAATCTAAACTAACGGAGCATTTTAAGTTTATTTTGCATTGCTAAAAAAAAAAAACGAGCAAAACGTGGGGGTGTGTTTTTGGTGAAGGAACACATAACTTCTCACATTTCATAATTTCTTTTAGCTTTTCATCATAGTTGGGAGAATGAGACCATTTTACCAGGTGCACTGTGACGCTTTAAAAGACACCAAACATGAATAGTTTAATTTTAAACACACATAACATTGCATAAGTTTTTAGTGTTTTTCAGGTAAAGAGGAGGAGGGGGTGTGGGTGAGACAGTGTGGGTGAAGTGTAAACTGCACTGTGTGCTGTGTCTCCAAAGTTCCTGTTAACATATGCAAGAGGCAGTTCAAGTGTTACTTCCCAGGAGGACCTTTTGTCACATTGATGGGTCGATCAGACACACTGGCACCAGCCTTACAAAAGACAACTGGAACCTTTTCTGAAGGTGAAAAAGCAGCTTTTGTTTCTCAGCACATAAAGATGAACTACTTACTGCCATATCAGACTGTAGTGATGTGGTTTCTCAACTGCATGGATCTTCATGTGTTGTTTCAGGTGACTTTTAAAAGAGAAACTCTTTCCACACTGATCACACGTGTGCGGCTTCTCTCTGCTGTGGATCATCTCATGTGTTTTCAGATAGGATAACAGAATGAATCTCTTGTCACAGTGTGAACACTTGTAAGGTTTTTCTCCAGTGTGGATCTTCTCATGCGTTTTCAGATATCCTGACACACTGAATCTCTTGTCACAGTGTGAACACTTGTAAGGTTTTTCTCCAGTGTGGATCATCTCATGTGTTTTGAGATATCCTGACTGATTGAATCTCTTGTCACACTGTGAACACTTGTAAGGTTTTTCTCCAGTGTGGATCATCTCATGCTTTTTCAGAGTTGATGACTGACTGAATCTCTTGTCGCAGTGTGAACACTTGTAAGGTTTTTCTCCAGTGTGGATCATCTCGTGTGTTTTCAGATATGATGACCCACTGAATCTCTTGTCACAGTGTGAACACTTGTAAGGTTTTTCTCCAGTGTGGATCATCTCGTGTGTTTTCAGATATGATGACTGACTGAATTGCTTGTCGCAGTGTGAACACTTGTAAGGTTTTTCTCCAGTGTGGATCATCTCATGTATTTTCAGATATGATGACAGACTGAATCTCTTGTCACAGTGTGAACACTTGTAAGGTTTTTCTCCAGTGTGGATCATCTCATGTGTTTTCAGAGATGATGACAGACTGAATCCCTTGTCACACTGTGAACACTTGTAAGGTTTTTCTCCAGTGTGGATCATCTCATGTTTTTTCAGATATGACAGACTGAATCTCTTGTCACAGTGTGAACACTTGTAAGGTTTTTCTCCAGTGTGGATCATCTCATGTCTTTTCAGATGTGTTGATCGACTGAATCTCTTGTCACAGTGTGAACACTTGTAAGGTTTTTCTCCAGTGTGGATCTTCTCATGTTTTCTCAGAGATGATAACTCACTGAATCTTTTGTCACAGTGTGAACACTTGTAAGGTTTTTCTCCAGTGTGGATCCTCTCATGTATTTTCAGGGTTACCGGCCGATTGAATCTTTTATCACAGTGTGAACACTTGTAAGGTTTTTCTCCAATGTACATTTTCTGGAGCCATTTCAACTTGTTCTCTCCGGTGTGGATCCTCATGTGAACATCAAGACTTTGGTTGCTTTTGAGACTCTTTCCACACTGAGTGCAGGTTGTAGATTTCTTAGCTCTTCTTTTCTTTAAAAAGGTATTTTTTTTAGTCTTTGAGCGACTCAAAGGTTCACTCAGTTCTTCTCTCTCCTCCTTCACTTCTCTCAGTTCTTCTCTCTCCACCTTCACTTCAATAATTTCTTCTCTCTCCTCCTTGACTTCACTCAGTTCTTCTCTCTCCTCCTTGACTTCACTCAGTTCTTCTCTCTCCTCCTTGACTTCTCGCAGTTCTTCACTCTCCTCCTTGACTTCACTCAGTTCTTCACTCTCCTCCTTAACTTCACTCAGTTCTTCTCTCTCCTCCTTCACTTCCATCAGTTCTTCTCTCTCCACCTTCACTTCAATCATTTCTTCTCTCTCCTCCTTGACTTCACTCAGTTCTCTCTCCTCGCTCTCTTCCATCAGGTCTGACATGAAAGAAAAACTCATTTTAAAATGTCTAAATAATAAAAAGTTCAAAGAGACATATGGAGTGAATGAAGTTTAATAATAAATTTTAAATATTTTTATAATTTCATTATACGTCCCTGAAACTTTCCATGAATGAGGTACATTGATCTTCCAGTTATTTAAAAAAAAACATTATATGCACAATTCCCTTGTTTCTGTAGTGAGATCTATTAAATATCTTTGTTCAATGGCTCTTATCTAACATGATATGAACATTAAAATTAGGGTTGGGTTTTATCAAATACCAGTGCCTACTCGGTATTTTTTAAACGGTTCCTTAACGGTTCTTGAAACGGTACTTAAGACAACGAAACCGCGCACACTCAAAGTGTCAAAAAATAATACCCCTTTATTTACAGGGCCAAACTGGACACAATGTTAACTTATATCTTTAAACAATATAAATACAAGTAACATATGGTAATAATAAATATAACAATATAAAATAAAAATTCTCATTTACATAATATCAAATAAAAAAAATATTGTATCAAACAATGTAGTAATACTGGAGATTAATAGAGATTTCTACCACAGTAATCTAATATCGACATGGCAACAGGTTCCATGTTTTGTCTGCTTGAACCAGTCATGTGAGTTATCTGATCATTGTACTAGATTTACGCAGTGCTTAGCTTGGCGAGTTTGGTATTTCGTTTCCACAAACACAAATGTTTGCAGTAAAACAGAGTGGATTGAAAATTTTTACATTTTGGACAATTATTAAAAAAACTCAGGTCAAAATTCTAGCAACCTTTTACAAAAGTTTTTGTTATATAAAAATAAATAAAATAAAATTTAAAAAATTCGATTTAGTTTGGCCTGATCTTGACAATAAATCTGAAACTTCCCTTTACTGACCATTTGTTAAAAAAAAAAACTTTTGCAGCCATTTCATAGTTTAATTGTGTGCTTGAATGTTTCATGAATGTTCTTCGGCATCATGAATGAATGAAGAATAAACACCTACCTCTTTGTTCTTCAGGATCTTCAGTGCGTTTCATTCTGCAGGGTTCTGGATCACTCATGTTCTTACTGTCCTCTTTATTAAACTCAGTCTTTGCAGATTTCAGCTCTTCCTGATGCTTTGATGCTCGTCTTCACTTGATGCTGGTGGGAATTTACAGCATTTATTGAACAATTACAGTGGGAGGAGCTTCACTGATGATGAAAATAAAATATCTGCCAAAATCAAAAATATACAAGTTCCTGAGTTTGTTTTTATGCTCATGGACATTAGAATATAATAATGTAAATTATTCCAAATATAAAGAACAAGAACTGTAAGATTACCATTAGATGATAATCATTAGGGCATCAAGATGGGTAGTAGAAGGAGAGCGCTTGGCTTCTGGGATGAGACTACCACCAATCAGAGCATACATTGATGCATGACAACCACGACTACAACAGTGGCCTGCACTAATCGGTTATTGGGGAAGTTATTAGATAATATTGAATGGGCACAAATGCAATTTAAGCCATCTAAATCAAGGAGCATCTCGATAATTAAAGGATAGGTAGTAGATAAAACATTCTTCATTAATGGTGAGGCAATACCAACAGTTTCTGAGAAGCCAGTGAAGAGTCTTGGGAGATGGTACGATGGGATCTAAAGGACACAGTTCGAGTGGGAGAAGTTAGACGACAAGCAGTGGAAGGGTTGAAGAGCATAAACAGCTGTGCTCTGCCAGGCAAACTAAAGCTCTGGTGCTTTCAGTTTGGTCTACTGCCGAGGTTGCTGTGGCCACTGACAGTGTACGAGGTTTCTTTGACAACAGTGGATAAGCTGGAAGCGTTAATAAGTTCATACATCAGGGAAATGGTTGGGAGTTCCACGCTGCCTCAGCAGAGTAAGACTTTATAGTAAAGGAATATTGCAGCTGCCAGTCTCTGCTTTAACCAAGGAGTTTAAGTGTGCCAAGGTCAGTCTGGAAATGACCTTAGTAGAGTCACGTGACAAATGTGTAAGGGAGGCAGCCACTGTGTTCAAAACTGGTAGAAAGTGGTCAGCAAGGAAATCTGTAGTAGAGGCAAAGGCTGCCCTTCAAATTGGGGATATCGTGGGACAGGTACAGCATGAAATAGGGGGTTTTGGGCTCAGTTTAGCTCCACCTAAATGGCACAAGGCAGGCCCAGCTCAAAGGAGGAAGCTGGTAGTCAGCGAAGTGCGAAAGATGGAGGAGAGGATAAGGTGTATAAAGGCCATTTCCCAGGCCAAACAGGGAAAGTGGATGAGATGGCAGAGTGTGGAAGAACACAAGATGGGCTGGCAAGACCTTCGGTCAATGGTAGAGAGAAGGATCAGTTTCCTTATAAGGTCAACATAAGATGTTCTCCCATCACCACAGAACCTAAACCTCCGGGTAGGAGAGGATCCATCTTGTCCTTTGTGTTCATCAACTGCCACATTAAGGCACATTGACAGGATGTAACGTGACTCTTAGCCAAGGTCAATTTACTTGGCGCCATGACCAAGTACTGCGATGTTTGGCTTTAGCATTGGAAGGCAAGCGTAATATGACCAATAAGTTGCCACTTGTTCTAGCAAAACATTACATGCAGAAGACAATATTACTCTGCCAAGGTGAGCAACCACCAAGAAAAGGTGTTAACACCAATTCTCTCCCAGGACAACAGGAGGCTGCTAGGGACTGGAAGATGCTGGCTGATCAACAGCTTATTTTTCCACCTGAGATTGCAGCGTATGGTTGGGTTGCAGAGAGATTGTGGTTGGGTCTCAGCAGGAGGAGGGATGTAGAGGTCAGTAAGCTGGGCTGAGTTGAGTGGGGGATGGAGGGGGTGACTCTGGGACGCCAGAGTCACTGTCGAGCCCTCTTGAGGTGTCGTGGGCTAGTCGACAAAACACTGAGGATGGAAGGTGCCCATTTGAAGACCCTAGAGATGTCCCCTGCTCGGCTCAATCCAGACAGTTGTCGTGCTGGTCCACTAGGGAGACCACACCGTAGTTGCAACCATCATGTGCTCTGACGGCAAGTACACTGCAGCCGTTACTACCGGACAGAAGGGGAGTCACACCACCCTATGGAAAGAAGCGTACATGGATGGAGAAGAATAGTTTACTGTAAAACTACGTCTTAGTTTTGCTTATCTTGGCGAAAGCCTACAACAAATCAGCATGAAGTTTTAACATCTACTCTCATGAAATGGAAATCTTACTGTGGTCAGATGAACCAATGTTTCAGCTTAAATTTGGGAGAACATGGAATTGAGTTCTGAGTCACAAAGACGAAAGGCACCAACCAGACTTTCACCAGCGACAGGTCCAAAAGCAAACATCTGTCCTGGTATTGAGGTGCATTATTGCATGAGTAACTTGCATTATTGTGAAGGTACCATTGACATTAGGGGTGTAACGGTACATGTATTCGTATTGAACCGTTTCGGTTCAAGGCTTCCGGTTCGGTACGCATACAAACCGAACGATTGCTTTGACCATTTTTCTTGCCGGCAAAATTCGTGCTGACGCGGCCAACACAACGTTGCGCAACATCCAAATGGCAAGGGTAATGAAAGCAGAACGAAACTGCGCTCCTCGTTATGTGCTTCACGGATCGTTTATCAGTTCGGACCAGCAACATCTGTGCAGCGCGAGCCGATCTCGATCAAGCAACACTGTTACTACACAGCGCTAAGAGATCCGGTAAAGAAAACATTTGAATTCGCCACTGAGGTAATAACATCGCGCGAGATCTAGCGAGCAACATTCACATTTCTCTGTTATTAACCGTAGATCTCTATTAGATCAAACAGCGCTGTCATGAAAACCAGGAGAAACATTGTGCCATGAATGAACTAAGTTAGTAATACTTTCGTCCACAGACCAGCAACATTCACCATGGGTTTAATATAGTAACACTAACTGGAACCATGTTGGCTGGAATTGTGAAATGCTTTCAAGTACTTCACACATCTTTTTCCAGCACTTCAAAATTCAAATATTATATAAATAAATATATATTTAAATGTTATTTTTAATGTGATGACCAAAACATTATTTGTTCATCCTTCAAAGATGACCCCCATTTATAAACCTGAAAGTTTCAAGATCTAGAAAAACTCACACTTATTTAAAAATATTTTTTCTTTAACCCTCTGAGACCTAAGGGTATTTTTACAATAAATTTTCCGTCTGGTGTCATTTACTAAAAAAGCTTGTAAAATATCAACCCTTTGGTGCACAGACAATTGACACACCTCTTTTTTTTTAGGACAAATTGAACTTTCAGCATATTTGTGTTACATTGATGTTACCTGAATGTAAAATAAGTTATGGGACCATAAAGACAAATGAAAAAATAAATCGGAAATGGAATCACTCAATTATTTATTGAAATCACACACAAATAAATAAAAGCTAAGCAATTTTCCTCTGGAAAATAGTTTGTTCATGTCTTTGGAGTCCTGGAGCACAGGAATAAACATTATAACTTGTACAGAACAAAAACTTTTGACATTTTTCCAAAAGAAGTCCAGGCATTTGGGGCCTCATGAAATTCACTGGTGCCAAGCCTCAAAACAGTTCCTATCAGCAATCACACAGAGGGCCACATCACAGGTTTTGGATTTCTATTTTATTTATTCTTTTATTTATTATGTTCTTTTTATTCTTTTATAATACATTTATACTACTATAATACTTTTTTACAGTAAATAAATAAATGGCACTTCAGCTGGGTCTATCCTGGTAATCTAGTTCCTCATCTGTCAAAAAGCTCTGTTCTCCTGAAAATCCTTCAACCTGCAATGCAACAAAATAGACCAGCGCTTTATTTACGTCCATTTCGCTGTGTTTCTCTGTGAATCGCGCGTCTCCGTGAGTCTCTCTATCTCTCTACACTATATCAGCGCTTGGTTCATGCGTAATGATGCACACCAATGTTTACTACGGATCAGCCTGTAATTGGTCAAAAAACATCACGTGAAAACATCACGTGATATCCAGAATGTCCGCTAGCATCGAGCTAGCGGCAAAAATGACGGAATATTTATGAATTATGGACTTCAAGAGTATCAAAGTTTGACAAAGTGTTTGGATTTATTGCTGAAAACCTCTGAAAGGAAGCACAAGTTCCAGGCTGGATAGAAAACCTTCTGTAAAGGCTAGAAAGACCCGAAAGACACCCCCGTGATGGCTAGCTCGTTAGATTTCTGCTGGAAAAAACGGTAAGAAAATCGATAAATCTGTCATCGAGTTATGTAAACATTTATCGGAGGTGACGTGTGGCATCGTCGACGATGCCGTCGGGCTCAGGGGGTTAAACAAATAGGAAATTTCTCTGGCATTTCTTTCTTTTTGCTGTATCGAAAACGTACCGAACCGTGACTTTAAAACCGAGGTACGTACCGAACCGTGATTTTTGTGTACCGTTACACCCCTAATTGACATGGATGCATATATTTGAATTGCACAGAAATATAGCACCATCAAGATGACATCTTTCCCGGAAAGCAAGACAATGCCAGGCCTCATTCTGTACATGCTACAACAGAGTGGTTTCTAGACACTGCACCATAGAAGGGATGTGCCTGCCTGTTTACTGCAGTCCAGATATGTCTCTTATGGAAAATGTATGACCCATCATGAAAAGGAGAATCAGGCAATGATGAACACAGACTGTTGAGCAGCTGTCTTGTATCAGACAAGATTGGGCATACGCACTACCAAAACTCCAACAATTAGTATCCTCAACTCCCAAATGATTAAAAAGTATAATTAAAAGGAAAGGTGATGTGACGCAGTGGTAAACATGTCTCCCAACTATTTGGGGTGTGTTGCAGCCATCAAAAAATCTAAATTTGTTCAAAATACAATTAGCCTTTCGCCGAGCCCCGCCCCCCTTAGTTACTGTTGCTACCTCCGTCAAACAAATGGTCAAGCACGTGCAGCGTGACAGATTGCCATGACGGCAACGGGTATTCCCGTGCGTGTCAGTGACCTTTTTTGGAGCAATACCTCCGCGATATCAAGCAAGATCAAAGCCAAAGGGGTTACAGTATGCGGTGAAGGGATTTATTCAAAATATAAAAATAAGAAATGAATGAGACACGACTACTGTTGCGGCTAATGCTGCTTACCAGTCTCAAGAAAAATCAGAAAAACCCCATGACCATGCTACCTCAAATGCAACCAGCACAGCCTTGAAGATTTTATAAACTGGTTCAGTGGCTACTTGTTTAGAGTAAGAAATATATAACTTGAGCTGCATATTTAGTAATTTTGCCTCCGATACAGGAATACACATTCGCTTTAACAAGCAGGTTGTTCATTACCACAGCAACCGCTTGCATGTCATGCTGAATGCGATTTTCATGTTTAAAAATTAACTAACGTTATGCATAAGAGATGGAAAGAGGCAGAGAACCATATATTATTTAAGTTTATTTCTATTTGTAACGAAGTGGGGCGGTACTCACCGGTACGCAGTACCGGCACTTCTACATTTTACTCTTAAGCATACCTGCACTACTTGTTGGTGCGTACCGCTACTTCTCACATGTAGCCGGTACTCTATACCACTGACAGAAAAAGCGTGACGGCAACCGGAG
This sequence comes from Pimephales promelas, assembly GCF_016745375.1. The sequence continues at coordinate 200,394 of NW_024121263.1, read as the reverse complement.
CTGATCGCGGGATTCACGGCCACCGCAAGTGTGAGTAGCGCGTATCTTTTTCGGCTTGCATGTTAATCAATGAGTCCATTCACACTGCATCCGCGAGGAGGAGCGTTGCGTGAGCAGCAGTGAGTAGGGCTGTGCCATATCATACCGTCCACGATAATACCGGTATAAAATTTTACATGATAAAAAATTGTCATATCGCGATATTGATGATATGATGACGTACAGTATGGCATATTTACGTTACTTAGCGCGTGCACAACAACACAGCGGCATGTCAGCCTCCGGATCAGATCAAGATTTAGTTCCTAAAAAGGGCGCTACTTCAATAGTATGGAAGTTGTTTGAGTACAAGAGGTCAGATCTCCAACAACACAATTTTTTTTTGTCAAATATGCATGAAAACTCGTTTCACCACTTCCCTACTAGCGTACATTTTGCATTCGCCTAACGTTAATCTTCCTTCAGAGTTTCCGCAGTTCGGGTACAACAGTCAACACGATTAAACTCTTTCTAAGATGATTCAATGTTACTATTATTATATTTGATCTGTAAATTAAAGGTCTATGGTTTCACATAAAACAACTTTATCTTGCTGGACTTTATTGCTGTAACTAAATCATCATGTTACTTTCTACCGGCCGGGTGTCTGTTAGAGCAAAACACTAGAGTCAGAGCACTATTGTTCATCACGCGCACAGTAACTGAAATGTAAAACTGTTAAAAGAAAGGACTCAATAAATGATTGCATAGCTAGATGCTGTATATTATACACGACGCTACGCATCAATATTTATTTCCTTTGTGCTTTGAACTGTTCAGTGCGGAGTATTCGACGCGCTGCGCGTGCGCGCTGTGACTCCGTGTTGCTTCAAGCGCATCATTCAGCGCTCAGGATGCGCATAAGCGCTGTGCGATATATTGGAGCCTTTCATATCATAATACTTTTGCGCAATGAAAGATTATTAATAGCCTTTGTTCTCTCCTATCGATCATATGTTGCTGCCTCATTAAACAGCTGTGCTATACATTTTAAACATGCCTCAATTTTATAGTAGACTAGGCTATATAATAATTAATCCTTTTGATTTGTTACCTTGTTTTTTTTTTCATGAATGTACAATACAAAGAGCAATGTGTAAAGTTTTACCAGATTTAGTGTTACAATTGTCTCTTATTTATTCCCCACTAAATGTTTTTTCCCTAAATGTTCCGATTTTATACAATTATTGTATAAATTAGGTATTGTATACCTCATTTGATGCTAATCCAAAAACTATGCAAGGCAACTGTTACATTTAAATTTTTTGTACTTCAAAGTTTAGGTAAATTTTATTAGGTGACAATATTGTGCAGGCTTCTGAAGTTATTGATAATATTGTTAATGTATTACTGTAGTTATTGTTAAAATAAAATGATAAGGAGTTATGTTATACTTTTTTTTTCACTAATGCTGCTGCCAGCCAGCTGCAATCACCAATAAAACATTGTTTCATATATATTTTTTCTATATCGTGATAAATATTATTATCGCAAATATTCTTGAAATATCGTGATATAATTTTTAGGCTATATCGCCCACCCCTAGCAGTGAGTCTATTTTTGTTGTGGTCAGGCTCATTTAAGGTGAACGCACACTTTTGATGGAGAAAATATATGATTTTATACAAAAAGTTACCAAAATGCAAAGAATTTGTCTAGTGTGCAACTTAACAAGAACTGGAGTAGGCTACGTCAGAAAAGAAAAAGATTTATACAAGATTTTTATATTTATACATATATTTTATATTTATATATTTATACAAAATTTAGCCATTTAAACTTGTCTTAAATTATTCAGTTTGGGTAAAACTATGTTTTATAAATAAATAAAATGAGCAAGTTAATCAGAATATAAGCTTTTCTTTCAGTTTATGTAAGTAGCCTACATGCCAAAATCAAACCTAGTGTAGGCCTACTTTTTTATGTTTGCTGTAAGTATGACTTAAAAGACAATATCAGAAGCTGTTTTCTAGGTTGTTTCTGTTGTTTACCATTTACATGCAATTGTTGTATACTTCCCATCTTAACAAACTTCAAGAATCAAGTTTATTAATGACCAACTTCTAAAAAGAGAATGTTTCTTTTTAAAGAAATGTGCACACACACACACGACTTGTTTAAATATATTTATGTTGTTAATAATTAACAATAAATTGTTGTGAGAGCAATATTTCCACGTTTTGTTTTTCCCTGTAAAAATTTCAAATCTCATGATTTGCCAATGCAAGAGAGTACTGGCACCTGGGGGGCACTTCAAGCACTGGTTGTCGATGTCAAAACTCTATAAGCTGTGATTCAAATTTTAAATAATGTTTTGTCATTATTTTACTCTTACACTGAATGTTTGCTGCTTCGGTCCAGATTAGTGTTGTGTAAATTTAGTATAGGTGTGGAAATTGGAAAGCTGTGGGATTTTTATATAGAAGATATGTTTGTTGGTAAAGGATTTTCACATTGTAGGCTACATTTTATGTACTGGTTTTGATGTTGAATAGACATTTCTAAAATTGTATGATGCTTTTGTTGAGTTATTACACAATTCTTTTTCTGACCTTTTTCAACATTGCCCCTGACAAATAACCCAAAATACAAAAAAAAAGACTAAAACGAACACTAAACCTAATAAAAACTAAACTAAAACTAAGCATTTTCAAAAAATAGAAACTAAACTAAACTAGTAAGCCCACGTTTAAAACTAATTAAAACTAAACTGAATTTGAAAACAAAAATTCGAAACGAAATAAAAATAAAAACTAATGAAAAATGCAAAACTATAATAACCTTGGTAGCAAGAGAAGCATTAACAATAGAGGGAATGCATTGATGTTATTTTCCCACCGGAACAACCCCCCTCAGCCTGACTGAGTGGCGAAAGATCTGCTGCGTGACTGGATTTAATAGGGGAAACTGCGAAAATGGTAGCAAAAGTCGAGACGCGAAATTTGAACTTGCAGTGACAGATTTGAGAAGTTGCAATTGCCAATTTGAGGTTGTACTGCGAATTTGAATGGTAGAAGAAGTGAAAATTTGTATTGCAAGTTTGTGTCTGTCATTGCATCTTTGTGAATTGCATTTTACACATTTGTGACTGCTTGTCTGCAGCTTCAAATTCAAAATACACATTTGTGACTATTGTCTGCGAGTGCAAATCTCAGCGTTCAAGTTCAGATTTTTATTTTATAATTTTTTATTTTATTATTTTCATATTGGAGCTGTGAGAGTAAAAGTTTGCATAAACGTACGAATATGTATTGTACAAGTTTTCAAATTCACATCTACACTCTCGAGTTTTGCTACTAATTTACCTTCATAATAATCCCCTCTAGTGATGTCTTTTCATTAAGTATACAAAATGCAAAAATAATTTCGAACCTTTATTTTTTTCAACGGTCATATTCGTCACCTCAAAATATATGCAAATTAGCACATATTTAATTAGATATAGGCTGATTAGCATATTTAAACATAATTTTTTTTTTTTTTTACTAAAGTAAACTACTACATTGCTAGGGGAAATGATCTCGGTCCTACAGAAAACTTGCAATACATTTGTTTTCCTATTCATGCAAGTAGTCAACTGATAAAGATTCATGGTGGCATCTGAAGCATGATCATGGGGGGGGGGGGGGTCAGATCTTTTATTACTTATGACAGCTTGGTCTGTCTTGAGTATGCTGGTCACATGATTTGCTTTCACTTTTTTGTTGAAAAGAAGAGAAAATTAAGTAATAATATGTTGTTCATGTTGTTATTTAGCACGTTTTGAAATGTGTGTCTCCTGAGACATGTTGCCTGTTGAGGGTATAAAAAGGGGATTAAACTACGTCTATTTAAAATGCACTATCCGAACTTAAATGATTGTAATTCAAGAATGCTTTGGAATATAGACCTAAATTTGGTCTTGTTTTAAAGAAAAGGAGTTCAAAACTTACATTAAATTAGATGTACTATACTTAATATTTATTCTTTTTATAAAACATGTATTTTACAAAATATATATTTACTATAAAATTACTATAGAATCAAAGCCGGGTTTCATCTTGAGTTCATAAGCTTTCAAAATATAATCTGTCAACATTAGATCAGGTGAAGAATGGTATATAATTGTTTTAAATATACAGTGGAAGTAACAGTTTACAGATTAATGACGTGGTCCTTTTTTATACCTTAATCAGGCAACGTATATTATGAAACACAACTCATAAAATCCAAAATATATAAAATTTTAAAAATATGGATATGTTTTAAGTCCAGATTATATAAAAAATTTAATTAAATTATTTTTGCTTAACATTTTCGACTCTAGCCTGTTTAAGGGTTAAAGAGGAGTAGTATACGGCAAAATTAGCAAAAACACGTTAAAGCGTGAATGCTAAAATGGCATCAACAGGCAACAAAATACATAAGTTTTTCACAAAATATAACTATGGTTCAATCTCATTCAATGACACAGCATTTACCAAAACTACGTTATATTATAAAATATATACAAACATTTTCTTGATGCGTTTACATGACGGTGTGTTGCAAGTTTGCTAGTATTTTTATTTGTTGCCTATGTGTAGGCTATGGTAACTGACGATGCTAGTCAAACAAATATGATAACCTCTGCTATTCAATCACATTGAAACTTTAAACAAATGATATAAATATTAAGAGCAAAAATACCTTCAAAGAAGAGTAGTCCGAGGCAAAATGTGCAAAAACACAACGAAGTCCGCCTACTCTCTCACTCCTGCATGGACAAACACACGTGAATGAAGCGATAGACCGATCACGATTAAAAGCGCCAGTTTCAAAAGTTCGCTAATTACACGGATACACGTCATGAAGTATTTATCAACACAGTTTTAACACGATGTTCACTGATAAAGAGACCGTAAATACGACATATGTACGAGAATAAAAGAGTGAAAGATACTGACTGACCTTCTAGTTTCTCCGTGAGTCTACGCGCGAATGAAACGGGGGAGAGAAGCACTTCCCCCCTATGGCACTTCCTAATGGGCGTTTCACACCGCAAGCGTGAGCTCCGCGTCATCCTCGTCATAGGGAGCCAGTCTTTACAACTATACAATATTTTTTAGAAGTTGGTCATTTATAAACTTGATAGCCCTAGTGAAAAAAAGTATACTTTATTGTATTTGAAATATACTCTCTTTTTCAATAATACATAATTGTACAACTAACAATATATAATTTCTAGATATATTAAAACTAAATACTAACATCATGCTTTTACCTATTTTCATAATAAAACTTTTAGCACACTTTAAAATCATTTTATTTTATTATATTTTCAAAACAAATATATATTTTAGTAAAAAATATAGGCTACTTGAAGTGAAAATTCAGTTTATTTTTTAAAAGTGTATTTATTTGCACTTTAATAAGTGTATTTATTTGGGTGGATTTTCTGCAGGGGTTCAGGCGGAAAGACTGCCGAATGACTAAAGAAAAGTTATTAGCAAGATGGTAGAAAACTGCACATTTCTTGTCTATTCCACCCACTGCCACTCATACCAACCAACGACGGAAATAAGCGCAGTTACGATACGATAGCTTAATACGCTTAATACTTCAAAGTCAAAACTATTTAGCACATTAGTTGTAATTGAAAAGGTTTAAAGTCCATGTAAAAGCAATTCTACAAAAAAAAAACTCTAAACACATTATAAATGTTACAAATGTATTGCTAAAACATATTACAAAGACTGTGAACTGTGAAGTACTGAATATTGGAGTTAAAAGCCGTTGAAAAAACAGAGTTACAACACTGTGCTTCCGAAGTACTCTCGCTGGTAAATTAATGCAATTACTGCATTTTTATACTTTTAGCCGACACATTATCACACATTAGCCGACCTCTCGTAAATCTAGTCAGTAGTTATATTTTATGTAGCCAGTTTTAGTAAATGTTTATTGGAAGATAATAGTTTAATTGCAGCGATAGCTTATGTGACCAACACTTACAACACTAACATTAGCTAACTTACGGTAACCTGATGTACATAATATATAATATTATATATATATATAGAAACCTCCCTGATGCCGCGGAGGTATCACAAGGTCCAGAACGGTGTCCACTTGCACAGCGCAACGGATCAGATAAGGATTGCGGATCCATACTAGATCCGCGGCAGACCCTATCCGGACCCGTTCATTTCGGTCTGAAAACCTTTCAGATCACACATTCAAAATTAAAAATTAAAAATGGCCAAAACTACAAAAATATTTCAAACCTATTGGTGGACCAATGTTAGATAGACTGCTCACTAAACAACATGATGTCCAAAAGACGTCTTTTCAAAGTCTTTGTCACAAAAGTCGGACGTTGAAAAGACGTCCACTCAGGAGCCAGAATTAAAGTTTTTCCCAGCTAACAAAAAAAGGTCCCCCAGAACATCCCCTAAATGACGTTCAAGAGGACGTTCCCAGGACCGCAGCGGCCATTCGGGACGTTTATGGGACTTTTGTGTTTAGTCTTAATATCATTTTATTTTATTTTACTTCTGGCTAACTAAAGAAAACAGACACGGTGTAAGGAACAAAGTAAATGTCGCTAGGCTCTGTACTGTGATGTCGCTTGTGGGCGTTCGTAGTGCTGTCGCTCTGATGTTATTGGTAGACTGCACGTCTGGCCATATCTATACAAAAGACCATCACAAGTGATATATAATTTTAATTTGACTGGGAATAAATTACTTTTAAGGCTAAAAAGAAACCATATGCTGTTGGGAGAGTGTTTTTATATTTCCACAGCTGTGTTCAGTGGATTAAATCTTTTACTAGATCAACGATCGATCGAATGAACAAATTAAACTCACTGCTGTTACAAATTATAAAAACATCATTCGAATTTGACAAATAATCAATTTTCTTGCCCCTAATAGTCAACGTAATGCAGGGGAAATTGTAAAATGAACTGCAGCAGTGCTAAACGTGCATCATAAAATTACAACACTCGAACTATAACGTTAAATGTATGAATTAAACTCACTGAGACTGTCGACAGTTTCTTTTCCATGCATCATTTTATTATCCATGTCATGTGGTTACAGTCAAATCATATAAAACGGTGAAATCATCCTCAAACTCTTTCTTTCTGTCTTGCCTGCACTCGAGACGGTGACATGAGCTTCACTGAAAGTCTTCTTTCCTATTGGTTGTCGCTCGCGAAAATCGCTTCTCGATTTGCATAAAGTTGAAAATTCTCAACTTTTGTCTCTTGTCGCTTGACACGCCCACATTCTGTCGCCAACGGTCACTGTCGCTCGTGTCGCCGGATGTCGCTAGCGTTCCATTGAAATGAATGGGATCTTGTCGCTTTGTCGCTGCGTTCCGCTGGCGGTGTGAACGGGGCTTTTGTCGGTCAGCTATGTGATTAATCTGATGGCAATTCTCCCCCTTTGGCGTCTACCTAAAACAACAAAATGAACATATTCAGTTATGATTTTATCAATAAGTGAAATGTAACGTTGTCTTATTTCAGCTATTAGCTTCGTAGTGTTAGCATAACGGTTATCAGCAGTACACTGCGGACAACTTCAACAAATGTTTTAAAAGGTAACATTTTCATATAATTTAAAGATGGACAGTGGTTATGGTGACTAATTTATAATAATCTAATTAAAAATACCTTTTAGATAGACAACGGACAGAGAAAACACAAGGCTCGGTCTGAGAAGTACCGTTAACTGTCACTATGCTACCCAGCTGAGCGTTGCCATGGATACAAACCATAGACTGTGATACAAACCGCGTACATAAGGAATGACGTCACTCGCTTAGGCGCATTTGATCCTATGATTTGATCGTCACTCGCTTGTTTCTCCAATGTTTTTTTTTTTATTTGATCTGCATGTGCTATCAGTCTTAAGTGCAATAATTAGAACAATATTTTTCCTAAAATAAATTATTTTTAATAAAACGAGTCATCTTCTCCTGACCAACGTTTGACAAGTAAATGTTTAGGATACTTTTATTGTCTTACCCGTGCAGGGGCGAAAATTTCATCAAAATGTTGGGGGGGACAATAAACATAACAATTCTCAAGAGCAAATTTTGAAGGGGACACCAATAATACAGGCAAAAAATACAGAGGAAAGCCTTACTACTATTATTAGTGTAGCATGGAGACCATTTCATTATACTTCTTAAAATTAAGCCAGCGGCGAATCTGTTTACATACTCTCCTCACGCAGCGCAGCGATTTCATTTCATTCAATGACTAATTCTTTAACTATATTAAATGATATAAACCAACTAAATCACAGTGAAAGCGTTAGAATCTAAATGCACAGCGCACCCGGACTTTCTAATCAGTGTATGGCCAGTAATATTGTAATGTTTAATGACATGAAGATAGTGTCTGTTATTATTTTTGTGTACAATTAAATACAATCGTTGCTGAGTCTGCGGTCTGAAAACTTTACCTCAGAGCATGCGTTAACTGAATGAATTGAGAATCTCACCTGAAAAATCCAATAACATCAGCAATTGTCATTCAAGCAGCTGATTTCTGTAAATGAATGCAAAACTAAATGTATATTGCAGCTTAGGGCGAAGTCAGGATCCGTCAGCACCGATTTGAGACAAAAATAATTTAAATTGTATATAAAACTATGTAAATGGCGCTCTGTGGCGCAGCAGGGTTTTGAACACGGTCCTGAGCCGTTGCTGGGCGCCGCGGACAGACGCTGAACGGCGCCGCCGGTGTGTGTACACTCATAGAGAATAATGTGTTCGAATTTTAAAGACGTGGCGCTGCGCGACGCGCCCCTACGCTTCTCGTCCGGTGTGCGACCTACTTTACTGGAGTTCCACAACTATTCAAACACTATGTTTTTCTCTCCCGCCACCGGAATGTGTGTGTCTGAGGTAAAAGGGACGGAGGCGGTGGACCAACGCACTGTGAGGCAAGGGAGGGGGGTCTCAAAATGTTTAGAACGCTTTTTTCGTAATTGCCCCGTTTGCATTTGTGTTATTTTATTTCTTAATTATTTTAAGAATATATCATTACATTATTTACAATACACATATTTTAATGGTTTTTTTGGGGGGGATAACCCTCAGATAGGGGGGGTCCTGACCCCCCCGACCCCCCCGCGATTTCCGCCTATGTACCCGTGTTATTATCCACTTTCCAGCAATTTTTCATTCTCCACGTTTTCCTTGGCTGCATTCATCATTTGAAGTAGATGCATTCTTTTAGAGCTCCTGGTATTCAACCTCTTCGTGCATGTGGAATAGCCTTTATAAATTGTAGCTCATATTCATTTGAATCAGTTGTCATGTTTTTGATGTTTAAATTATAATGGGTGAAAACAGATTATTACTGATTATTACGTGGTATTATTACATCTTTAATTAGTGATTAGAATTTACATGAAGTAACATGAAAGTTATTATCTTAACATTAAAACACTAACATTTTTAGCATTAACTTAATTTTACAATCAATGCAAATATTTGCATTTATATTTTAGTTTAATTATTCGTTTGTCTGAGTTGTAAAGTGTCAGTTGATGATAGCAAACATGGGCGACTGGATTTTGCAAGTGTTGTCATGGAAATGCCAGGTGAGGGACGAAATAGGGATGTTCGCAAACTGGCCCGGACAAATGTCCTCAGAATGTCCGTCAGCGAACGTTATAGAATGGACCAAATGTGAACGCCATCTCCATACGACTCTCCATTGGAAATAAATGACTTCCGGTCCGACGGCGGTCGTTTGTCGTGTGCAGTGGAAAGGCGGCTTTACAAAGGGGACCAAATGCGCACGTCATCAGAATGTCCGTCCGCGAACGTTACAAAGGGGACCAAATGCGCACGTCATCGGAATGTCTGTCCGCGAACGTTACAAAGGGGACCTAATGCGGACCTAAGGGGACGTTTGAAAAGTCCGGGGGACATCCCTTGTTTGCTGGGTTATGACGTCTTTTTTGACGTGTTCTGCACTTACATTTAGACGTTCATCGAACAAGTTTAAAAACTAGTTCAAATGTGGCCATTGTGGACATGTTTTCAACATTATTGTCTCATTTAGACAATTTATATTTATATATTTATTTCTGGACCAAATAAACACTCTCAGGGTGCATTAAATTAAAACTTATGTTTATATCAATGTAATTTTCTTACATTGTTTAGATGAGGTTTAGATAATGATATGTTTCATTTTAAAAGCCAAGAAAAAGTAAGATTGGCTGTCATCAGTTCCTAGTTGATGACAAAATCACAAAGTGAGCATTTAATGTTGTGTTTAGACTTTTGTCTTTATATCTGCCATTTATAACCACCAATCTTGTGGAACTGTGTTATTTGGACCAGTAACATTAAATTATAATTTATTTATTATCACTTAAAGAAAAGTTAAATTTATTTTATTTATTATGTTCCTGAAAATTACATTCGTAATTTAGCTCTCTGTGCTGCGCATTTTACGAAAGACAGCTTCCAGAATCTCCAACAATTCAATGCCGGATTCAACAAGAAACTGTTATGAAAACATGAAGCACTTCCAACTTTAAAACCAGAGGCAGCAGTTGTTAGAGCAACCTGTAAGTAAGACTTAGTAATTTTAAGTGTATTTGCATGTAAAATTTCAGACGTAATGTTTTAGTTTTATAAAATTTCAGCGCTGGCTTTACCCACATGGAAAGAACCTATATAAACATGTGTTTTAATATAGGTTTTGATATAGGTTTTTTTTTTAATAGATGTGACATACATAAAATTGGCCATTTTCCTATTTTATATGTACATAAATTTATATACACATGCATAGATGTACTTAGATACATGTACAGTGGGGAAAAAAAGTATTTAGTCAGCCACTGATTGTGCAAGTTCTCCTACTTAGAATAATGAGAGAGGTCTGTAATTTTCATCATATGTACACTTTAACTACGAGAGACAAAATGAGAAGAAGAAAAAAATCAGGAAATCACATTGTAGGAGGACACACTCCAAACTCAACCATGGCCAAGACCAAAGAGCTGTCGAAGGACACTAGGGAGAAAATTGTAGACCTGCACCAGGCTGGGAAGAGTGAATCTACAATAGGCAAGTAGCTTGGTGTGAAACAAATCAACTGTGGGAGCAATTGTACGAAAATGGATGACATACAAGACCACTGATAATCTCCCTTGATCTGGTGCTACAAGCAAGATCTCATCCCATCCCATCAAAATAATCATGAGAACGGTGTGCAAAACTCCCAGAACTACACAGAGGGACCTGATGAATGACCTGCAGAGAGCTGGGACCAAAGTAACAAAGGCTACCATAAGTAACAGACTACACCGAGAGGGACTCAAATCCTGCAGTGCCAGGCGTGTCCCCCTGCTTAAGCCAGTCCATGTCCAGGCCCATCTGAAGTTTGCAAGAGAGCATATGGATGCTCCAGAAGAGGATTGGGAGAATATCATGAGGTCAGATGAAACCAAAATAGAACTTTTTGGTTAAAAATCAACTCGTCGTGTTTGGAGTTGCATTCTTACACAGTACTGTGAAGCATGGGGGAGGAAACATCATGTTTGGGGCTGTTTTTCTGCAAAGGGGACAGGAAAACTGATCCGTGTTGAGGGAAGAATGAACAGGGCCATGTATCGTGAGATTTTAAGCCAAAACCTCCATCTATCAGTGAGAGCCTTGAAGATGAAACGTGGCTGGATCTTCCAGCATGACAATGATCCCAAACACACTGCCTGGGCAATGAAGGAGTGGCTCCATAAAAAGCATTTCAAGGTCCTGAAGTGGCCAAGTCAATCTCCAGACCTCAACCCCATAGAAAATTTGTGGAGCGAGTGGAAAGTCCGTGTTGACTAGTGACAGCCCCGAAACATCACTGCTTTAGAGGAGATCTGCATAGAGGAATAAGCATATATATATATATATATATATATATATATATATACACATATAGGTACAAGTATGCACACATACATGTACACCTATACGTACATGTATGCACAGCAGTGTTAAGTTAATGAGATAATTAAGTGAATAATTGAGTGATGATTAAGCATCACTGAAGATCACTGCAAATTTAAGTCACCATTATGGTGATCAGTGTTTGCTTTAGTTGGGCCAAGAGCCCAACTAAACTACAATCATTAACTTTAGATTTTGTTTGGCTGCTGTACATGAGTTATAACAGCCAGACGAACAAATAGAAAAGGTGATCAGATGGTGTATCATTATTTCACAATCATTTGACCTGAATTACAGAACTCATATATATGTCAATTTCTGAGTTAGGTTTACTTGATTAATCATAACAGCACTATCCTTTTATGGCATCATATTTTTAGCCTTTTTCAATGATAATAAATGATCAAAAAAATATATTTCTGTTGGCACACACATAAATCAAGAATTACCGTATGAATCTCAGCAATGGTGACAAACAGATCACTTCTGAACATTAGCTCATTATTTATGAGTTTTTACTGGTGGCATCCAGAACACACTCAACATGATTTATAATTGTCACAATTGTTGAGATTCTGATTCTTGATGTCTTTGTGTCTAAAAACTATCAAAAAATTTTATTTTTTGTATATGAGACGTGTATAAAAATTTCTTTGGATCAATTTGTAAAAGTTGAAAACACTACGCTATGGAAGAATAGTGCTGCTATAATTGATAAACTATGTAATAAAACCATATGACATTTCTGTAAAAGTATGTCTACTTGAAGTGTGTACTGTGTGTTTTGATAATAAATATTCAATCATTTGGTTATTAATAAACATGTCTTTATTTAAATTATCTTAATTTTTTAAAATAATCAGATCTGCTGATCCTATTTTCTTTACCTAATATCACATGAAGAATTAAGATAAGCCATAAAAGATAACTGTTTATCAAGTTATCTAGTTGGAAATATCTTGACCCCTTCGTTCAAGTACACGTAAAATGGTATCGGATATTAACCGTCGCTAAGTCTGACGCGAAAGATGGGGAAATATACGAATCCGATGTTCTAGGAAAAAAACAGTCTTTCAGAGTCATTCAGAATAAAATCAAACGTTTACATTTTATTGATCAGATAATGAAGCAATAATTCAAAATCCAATTTGAAAGGATAAAATCATCAGTTAAGCATTTCATAACAATGATTCAGAAATCACAGAAACATTTACCAGGTGCACTGTGACACTTTAAAAGACACCAAACATGAATAGTATCATTTTGTACACACATAACATTGCATTAGTTTTCAGTGTTTTTCAGGTAAGGAGGAGGAGGGGGGTGTTGGTGAGACAGTGTGGGTGAAGTGTAAACTGCACTGTGTGCTGTGTCTCCAAAGTCCCTGTTACGTATGCAAAAGATAGTTCAAGTGTTAATTTCAGGAGGGCCTTTTGTCACATTGTTGGGTCGATCAGACACACTGGCACCAGCCTTACAAAAGACAACTGGAACCTTTTCTGAATGTGAAAAAGCAGCTTTTGTTTCTCAGCACATAAAGATGAAGTACTTACCACCATATCAGACTGTAGTGGTGTGGTTTCTCAACTGCATGAATCTTCATGTGTCGTTTCAGGCGAGCTTTAAAAGAGAAACACTTTCCACACTGATCACACGTGTGCGGCTTCTCTCTGCTGTGGATCTTCTCATGTGTTTTCAGAGATGATGACTTACTGAATATCTTGCCACAGTGTGAACACATGTAAGGTTTTTCTCCAGTGTGGATCTTCTCATGCGTTTTCAGATTTGCTGACTGACTGAATCTCTTGTCGCAGTGTGAACAATTGTAAGGTTTTTCTCCAGTGTGGATCTTCTCATGTTTTTTTAGATTTGATAACAGACTGAATCTCTTGTTACAGTGTGAACATTTGTAAGGTTTTTCTCCAGTGTGGATCCTCTCATGTGATTTTAGATTTGATAACAGACGGAATCTCTTTTCACAGTGTGAACACTTATAAGGTTTTTCTCCAGTGTGGATCATCTCATGTGATTTTAGATTTGATGACCCACTGAATCTCTTGTCACAGTGTGAACATTTGTAAGGTTTTTCTCCAGTGTGGATCCTCTCATGTTTTTTCAGAGATGATGAGTCACTGAATCTCTTGTCACAGTGTGAACACTTGTAAGTTTTTTCTCCAGTGTGGATTATCTCATGTGTTTTCATATTTGATAACAGACAGAATCTCTTGTCACAGTGTGAACACTCGTAAGGTTTTTCTCCAGTGTGGATCTTCTCATGTGTTTTCAGATTTGATGACAGACTGAATCTCTTGTCGCACTGTGAACACTTGTAAGGTTTTTCTCCAGTGTGGATCCTCACATGTTTTTTCAGAGTTGATGACTGACTGAATTTCTTGTTGCAGTGTGAACACTTGTAAGGTTTTTCTCCAGTGTGGATCTTCTCATGTGATTTCAGAGTTGATGACACACTGAATCTCTTGTCACAGTGTGAACACTTGTAAGGTTTTTCTCCAGTGTGGATCCTCTCATGTTTTTTCAGATTTGATGACTGACTGAATCTCTTGTCACAGTGTGAACACTTGTAAGGTTTGTAAGACCTTAACTTGTTCTCTCCGGTGTGGATCCTCATGTGAATATTAAGATTTCGTTTGCTTTTGAGACTCTTTCCACACTGAGTGCAGGTTGTAGATTTATCATCTCTTTTCTTTAAAAAAGTATTTTTTTTAGTCTTTGAGCAACTCAAAGGTTCACACAGTTCTTCACTCTCCTCCTTCACTTCTCTCAGTTCTTCTCTCTCCACCTTCACTTCAATCAGTTCTTCTCTCTCCTCCTTCACTTCTCTCAGTTCTTCTCTCTCCTCGCTCTCTTCCATTGGGTCTGACATGAAAGAAAAACTCAGTTTAAAAATGTCTATATAGTTAAAATAGAGCAATATGGAGTGAGTGAAGATTAATTACAAATTTTAAATATTTTTATAAATTCATTAAACGTCCCTGAAACTTTCCATGAATGAGGTACACTGATCTTCCAGTTATTTAAACTACCTTGTTTCTGTAGTGAGAACTATTAAATATCTTTGATCAATGACTCTTATCAAACATGATATGAACATTAAAATTAGGGTTGGGTTTTACCAAATACCAGTACCTACTCGCTATTTTTTACATGGTTCCGGTGCCTTATCGGTTCTTGAAACGGTACTTAAGACAACGAAACCGCGCACACTCAAAAAGTGTCAAAATTATACCCCTTTATTTACAGGGCCAAACTGGACACAATATTAAGTTATATCTTTAAACAATATAAATACAAGTAACATATGGTAATTATAAATAAACCAATACAAAATAAAAATTCACATTTACATAATATCAAATAAAACAATATTATATCAAACAATGTAATAATAGTGGAGATTAATAGAGATTACTACCACGGTAATCTAATATCGACATGGCAACAGTTATCTGATCATTGTACTAGATTTATGCAGCGCTTAGCTTGGCGAGTTTGGTATTTCGTTCCCACTGTATCTTAGCTACACAGCTTTGAGTAAACCTATGAAAGAGAATGCGCTACTCATTTATGCTTCACAGACCATTTATTAGTTCGAACCAATAATAGACAGAGTAGCGCATAGCCTTTCTTATAAATATCTATGGAGCAGCGCCCTGTGAACTTAAAATAAAACTGCATTTTGTAATATCTGTCCGTTAAAGCTACAATGTGTGATTTTTACTGTTCTGTGGTTGTTGGTTAACTAATACATTTTTACATACATCATAATTAAAATGTAGTGTTCTGATGTTTATTATTACCTAACATTACAGATCCATTCATTTATAGATTTGATATATATTGAAATTATATGCAAATGATGGATGAGCAGTCAAAATGACTGCTATGGCCATCAGGGATGGATATTAGCACCCGCCACCAGCCAAATGCGGGTGATTTTGTGTTGTGGCAAAATCCATGTTAAATTTACTTTTAAATAAATAAATAATAATACTGCTAACATTAATTGTGAACATTGTCTTAAAGGGTTAGTTCACCCAAAAATGAAAATTCTGTCAGTATTTACTCACCCTCATGTTGTTCCAACCCCGTAAGACCTTCGTTCATCTTCGGAACACAAATTAAGATATTTAAGATATTAAGATCGCTCCTGCATACAGTCCATAGGCTTCTTGAGGGACTGGCTCTTGCTGTCCTCGAAAAGTAATTGAAGACATCGTTAAAATAGTCCAAGTGACTACAGGGGCTCAATCTTAAGTTTATCAAACGACGAGAACACTTTTGTGCGCAAAAAAACAACAAAAATAACGACTTTATTTCAACTATTCACTTCCTTCTCCATAAGCCTATAGTCCGTTAACGTAGTGTGAATGCGTAGAGCTACGTCACACGTAGGCTCACTATTGGTCGACGCTGGTCATGTGTGTGTGATGCGTGTGACGTACAATAACAGAAGCTTACGCTATTAAACTAGTTAGCTGACTCGCGCAGAGGGAGAAATAAACGAATAGTTGAAATAAAGTCGTTATTTTTGTTGTTTTTTTGCGCACAAAAGTGTTCTCGTCGTTTGATAAACTTAAGATTGAGCCCCTGTAGTCACTTGGACTATTTTAACGATGTCTTCAATTACTTTTCGAGGACAGCAAGAGCCAGTCCCTCAAGAAGCCTATGGACTGTATGCAGGAGCGATTTTAATATCTTAAATATCTTAATTCGTTTTCCGAAGATGAACGAAGGTCTTACGGGGTTGGAACAACATGAGGGTGAGTAAATACTGACAGAATTTTCATTTTTGGGTGAACTAACCCTTTAAGGTGCTGAAGGAGAAAATTAAGTAATGTCATGTTGTTCATTTAGCACGTTTTGAGTTGTATGTGTCTCCTGAGACATTGCCTGTTTAGGGTATAAAACATGGATAAAACTAGATCTATTTAAATGCCTTATTCAAACTTAAATGATTGCAATTCCAGAATGCTTTGGAATATAGACCTAATTTTGCCTTTGTTTAAAAGAAAAGAAGTTTAAAACTTACATTAAATCAACATACTATACTTAATATTTATTATTTTTTATAAAATATGTATTTTACAAAATATATTTTACTATAAAATCAAAGCCATATATATCTTACCAAGTTGTGTTCCAAATTTGAAGTTGATATCACAAAATTTGAGGTTGCCATGAGATTTTGTTCAGGTGTAATACCAAAAAATATCCACCAGGTGACTTACATTCCATTGAATTTAATTGTATGCATTCTGCCATAACAAATTAATAAACTTCTGTCCAAATATCACTTCTGTCACATATGGAACCTTGAGACTCAGAGATTTCTGACAATATGCGTTTTGTCAAAATTAAAAAGGTTTTGATCATAAATTATGAAACATGACGATGCCCAAAAGGGGAGGAGCACATTAAAAGAATTTAGAGCACCGTTTCTATGGTAGCATAAGTTCGTCCAATTTCTTAACGGGCTTAAGAGTTCATATGATTTCGATTGATATACAATTTGTCAACATTAGATCAGGTGAAGAATGGGATATAATTGTTTTAAACATACAGTGGAAGTAACAATTAATAGATTAATGACACGGTTCTTTTTTATACCCTAATCAGGCAACCTATCTCATGAGACACAATTCATAAAATCCAAAATATATCAATTTTTTTAATATTTTGGATATGTTTTAAGTCCAGATCATATAAAAAATTAAATTACATTATTTTTTTGCTTAGCATTTTCCACTCTTGCCTGTTTAAGGGTTAAGAGGAGTAGTATTTAGCAAAAACATGCTAAAATGGCATCAACAGGCAACAAAATACATAAGTGTTTCACAAAATATATGGCTCAATCTTGTTCAATGACACAGCATTATTACCAAAACTACGTTATATTATAAAATACAAACATTTTCTTGATGTGTTTATGACGGTGTGTTGCTTGCAAGTATGCTAGTATTTTTACTTGAATTTGTTGCCTATGTGTAGGCTATGGTAACTGACGATGCTAGTCAAACAAATATGATAACTTCTGCCATTCAATCACATTGAAACTTAAAACAAATGATATAAACATTAAGAGCAAACATACCTTTAAAGAAGAGTAGTCCAAGACAAAATGAGCAAAAACAAAACGAAGTCCGCCTACTCTCTCACTCCTGCATGGACAAACACACGTGAATGAACTGAAGCGATAGACCGATCACGATTAAAAGCGCCAGTTTCAAAAGTTCGCGAATTACACGGAGACACGTCATGAAGTATTTATCAACACAGTTTTAACACGATGTTCTCTGATAAACAGACCGTAAATACGACATATGTACGAGTAGAGAGTGATACTGACTGAGCCTCTAGTTTCTCAGTGAGTCTACGCGCGAATGAAAGAGGGGAGAGAAAGCAGTAGCACTTCCTAATGGGCGTGTCACACCGCAAGCGTGAGCTCCGCGTCATCCTCGTCACAGGGAGCCAGTCTTTACAACTATACAATATTTTTTTTAGGTATTATTATTTTAATTTATGTTGTATTTTTTCATTTACTGTAATGTATAATTATTTCAATAAAAAAAAAAATACAATATTTTTTTGAAGTTTTATAAAAAATATTTTATAAAAAACATTTATAAACTTGATAGCCCTAGTGAAAAAGTATACTTTATTGTATTTTAAATAGACTCTCTTTTTCAATAATGGGATAGTAGCCTAAATACTAACAGCATGCTTTTACTTTCATAATAAAACTTTTAACACACTTTAAAATAATTTTACTTTAGTATATTTTCTAAACAAATATATATTTTCGAAAACTATAAGCTACTTGAAGTGAGAATTCAATTTATTTTTTAAAAGTGTATTCATTTGCACTTGTAAGGGTGGATTTTCTGCAGGGATTCAGGCTGCAAGACTGTCGAATGACTAAAGAAATGTTAGCGAGATGGTAGAAAACTGTACATTTCTTGTCTATTCCACCCACTGCCACTTATCCACCTTATTCTGCTCTAATAAGGTGCCAACTTCCAGTTCGAATCTGATCTATGCGTTTTTGCTATGTGTTTCATATTGTGTCATCCCCACATCGCTAAACTACATAAAACAACAACAACAAACAAACAAATGTGATCTGATCAAGTTATTTTTTATTATATCACATTCAAACAAAATAAACTTTTTTCTTTTCTTCATAACTTCCAAATGATAGCTTATGCATGACTGCACGATCTCCTAATACAGCAATACAATAGGTGCCTCTGCTGCACCATAGGTTCTTAGCCCGTAACTATAAATTGTGTTCTATAAGCAATGTGTAATGCGCAAATTGAAAATACAAACAGGATCATTGCATATCTTCAGTCAGGGCTAACTGTCCAGCTAGTAATTTATCTAGCTGTGTTTAAAGATTTGTATTCTTTGACATTTGTGCCTCTGCATTTTTAGATTGCACTTTTACCATTTAGCATCTAAACTTGAAGATAGACACGTTGTTAACTCACATAGCCGTGTACAACTTATGAAGTTTAAAGGAGCTGTATGCAAGAAATTTATTTCAATTATCATAAAATTTCCCTGACATATCACTAGACAATAAGAAATCATGTTCATTTCAAATACTGACAACAGTAGTCCGGCCAGGATATTGTCATTTAAAAAGTGAAGTCGCAGCCGTTGACTGATGTTGATGTTGTCAAGTTGTGTTTTGTTCTGATGCGATCTACCAATCACGGACTTAGCATTCGGGTTGCCAGCTCTTCTCTAGTTACAGCTCTTCACTTCTCACAGCTGCAGATACAAACGTGTCGGAATCGGATAAAAAAATTATAACGTTGCGAAACCCCAAAAAACTTGATATGAATCCGAAATGCTCCAAAAAATCCAAAATTAATAATTAACAGAAAAAACTCACTAGGACTCGTCACTTGCCAATGGAAGCTTCTTGTAGAAGCCTACATTCCTGCTGGATCATGCAGCATATCTGGCAACCTCGAGTCAACGGAGAAGGGGGAGAAACACCCTAATTTGAAAGTGATTGCAGTACCCGTTTTGGCCACAATCTTGCATAGATTGAACTCGTCTCGATCGTGGAGGTGGAAAAATAAGTTATTTGTGACATGCAAGATCTATTGTTTTAAAATTAAAATGCAAAAGAAAAGGCAAGTCGGCTGCTTTTGTCAATTTCAAGTTTTAATTTAAATTATTTGCGATTTTAATATAGTAAATATTTGACCACTTGCTTGAGCAACTTTTAAATCATGAGTAATAGCCCTAACTTACATTGTTTAAATTGTGTTTAAACGTGCATACAAAGAATCGCAATGCTGACACAACTTTTTGTTTTTAAAAATAAGTTGCAGCATAACTTCTGGACTTTAAATAAACATATTAAGTATGTGTTTGTTGTACAGCCGCGGATCAGTTATTCACTGTGCAAACGCATCATAATATGTGAACGCACTAACAGCACACTCCTGCACCGCAACAGACACTGCAAACGGGTGTGAAACGGACGTTAGATCCACCTACAGTTGTTAGAAACTTAGATGTGTTTAAGAACTCTTTTTTTGCGTACAACAGCAGCACTCATCTTGTTTGTTTATTAGTGGATGCGGATGACCAGTCGTAGACCGGAAACTGACATGCCGACTTCTGACAAAAGCGGAAGTTCGAAATACGCTTGTGCACATAGCCTATGATTGGGTGTCACCAGTTATGACGTGTCCTTCCCTGATTCATCAGCCACCCATCACATGACCCGTTTCCTGTTGACACCGGCACGCACATGCCCAGTGTTGGTGAATGGTCACGTGATCTGTGTTTTCAGTCGTTTTAATGTGGACGGAGATCAATAATAAATACACAGATAAAACGCTGCTGTGGATGGAGATCATATTTGTTTTAGTTCTCCGTTTTTAAACGAAAACACAGTACTGTGAACGGGGCCTAAAACCCAAATTTGAGACATTCAAACTGACCAATCAGATAATTACACTTCCCCCATTGTTCTAAAGGTGTGAAAATTCATTGACCCCAATTGGCACAATAAAAAACGATGAAATAATTGAGGCTTTAAACTTCATAAGTTGTACACGGCTACGTGAGATAACAACGTGCCTTTCTTCAAGTATAGATGTGACTGACTTGACTTGATTATTAAATTATCTTCATACAAACTATTCCATAATCATCGATAAGTCAAACAAACTCAAGAGTCTGTATGAAGTTGTACAGTGATGTTTTGAGGTTTGGAAACATGTTACTCAGACCATATTTGTAGCATACGTCTCAGGAAAGGTGACATAATAAACCCAATTGCAGAGGGTTAGATGACAATTTCTTCAGGGTGGTCAGAGTTTTCTCTTTTTTTCTGAGAATAAAAAATAAAACATTGAACAATTCTCTGTAAGTTTTTGCTATTTTAAACATTGGTGCAGATTTGCTCAAAACTTACCAGTATTTCAATGTAATATGTTATTGTAATATTGTGGGCATCTCTATTTCCTCTGGGTTCTGCAAGTTCTTCCTCCCTGCAAAATAAAAGCATTGACTGTCCTGTCATATAATTCAAAATAAAATTATTGCCTGTCCTCTCATATAATTCTTGTTGCGATAAAGGGGTAGGGTGAAGGGGTAGGTTGTCCCGATTCTTGTTGAGATAGAGGGGGAGGGTGTCCCGATTTTTGTTGAGATACAGGGGTAGGGTGAAGGGGTAGGTTGTCCTGATTCTTGTTGAGATAGAGGGGTTGAGATAGAGGGGTAGGGTGAAGGGGTAGGTTGTCCTGATTCTTGTTGAGATAGAGGGGTAGGGAAAAGGGGTAGGTTGTCCTGATTCTTGTTGAGAGGGGTAGGGTGAAGGGGTAGGTTGTCCCGATTCTTGTTGAGATAGAGAGGTAGGGTGAAGGTTTAGAGTGTAGGGATTCTTGTTGAGATAGAGGGATAGGGTGAAGGGGTAGGGTGTCCCGATTCTTGTTGAGATAGAGGGGTAGGGTGTCCCGA
This sequence comes from Pimephales promelas, assembly GCF_016745375.1. The sequence continues at coordinate 178,407 of NW_024121263.1, read as the reverse complement.
TAAAGAGATAGAGGGATAGGGTGAAGGGGTAGGGTGTCCCAATTCTTGTTGAGATAGAGGGATAGGGTGAAGGGGTAGGGTGTCCCGATTCTTGTTGAGATAGAGAGGTAGGGTGAAGGTTTAGAGTGTAGGGATTCTTGTTGAGATAGAGGGATAGGGTGAAGGGGTAGGGTGTCCCGATTCTTGTTGAGATAGAGGGGTAGGGTGTCCCGATAAAGAGATAGAGGGATAGGGTGAAGGGGTAGGGTGTCCCAATTCTTGTTGAGATAGAGGGATAGGGTGAAGGGGTAGGGTGTCCCGATTCTTGTTGAGATAGAGGGGTAGGGTGTCCCGATTCTTGTTGCGATAAAGGGGTAGGGTGAAGGGGCAGGTTGTCCTGATTCTTGTTGTGATAAAGGGGTAGGGTGAAGGGGCAGGTTGTCCTGATTCTTGTTGCGATAAAGGGGTAGGGTGAAGGGGCAGGTTGTCCTGATTCTTGTTGCGATAAAGGGGTAGGGCGAAGGGGTAGGTTGTCCCGATTCTTGTTGAGATAGAGGGGTAGGGTGAAGGGGTAGGTTGTCCCGATTCTTGTTGAGATAGAGAGGTAGGGTGAAGGTTTAGGGTGTAGGGATTCTTGTTGAGATAGAGGGATAGGGTGAAGGGGTAGGGTGTCCCAATTCTTGTTGAGATAGAGGGGTAGGGTGAAGGGGCAGGTTGTCCTGATTCTTGTTGCGATAAAGGGGTAGGGTGAAGGGGCAGGTTGTCCTGATTCTTGTTGAGATAGAGGGATAGGGAGAAGGGGTAGGTTGTCCTGATTCTTGTTGCGATAAAGGGGTAGGGCGAAGGGGTAGGTTGCCCCAATTCTTGTTGAGATAGAGGGGTAGGGTGTCCCGATTCTTGTTGCGATAAAGGGGTAGGGTAAAGGGGCAGGTTGTCCTGATTCTTGTTGCGATAAAGGGGTAGGGTGAAGGGGCAGGTTGTCCTGATTCTTGTTGAGATAGAGGGATAGGGTGAAGGGGCAGGTTGTCCTGATTCTTGTTGAGATAGAGGGATAGGGTGAAGGGGCAGGTTGTCCTGATTCTTGTTGAGATAGAGGGGTAGGGTGAAGGGGTAGGGTGTCCCGATTCTTGTTGAGATAGAGGGGTAGGGTGTCCCGATTCTTGTTGAGATAGAGGGGTAGGGTGTCCCGATTCTTGTTGCGATAAAGGGATAGGGTGAAGGGGTAGGGTGTCCTGATTCTTGTTGAGATAGAGGGGTAGGGTGTCCCGATTCTTGTTGCGATAGAGGGGTAGGGTGTCCCGATTCTTGTTGAGATAGAGGGGTAGGGTGTCCTGATTCTTGTTGAGATAGAGGGGTAGGGTAAAGGTGTAGGACTACATAGCCCTCGAAACAGAGATTTTTCAGAGGCACACTCCAAACGCAGCGCAATGAGAAAGATCGCAGAATGCATCGTGAATCACCGGCGAGATGGCTTCGCAAAACAGTTAAACATTAAAATTTAGCCCCAGATAACACCACCATGCACTTTATTTACTCTTATAATAATAATAATATACTCTTTTTAATCAAGAAATTGTATAATAAATTACCTATCTGAAACAGAAAACATACATTTCGAGAAAGGAATGTTATAATCATCATGTTTCCTCAAAGTTAAGAGCAGCTCAATGTCAGTCATTGTCATGGAAAAATCTTGTAAAAACTTGTCGCTTCCGTAACGTCAGAGCCATCGTCGACGACTGATGACGTATCGTGTTCATGAAGGGTTGTTACATTTCGTAGGGGAATATTTCAACCCCTTGGCCCTTGTAACTCTGTTTTAAATAGACTTGAAAACAAGGGCTGAATTGGGATTGAGCCTTAGTGTCAGTACATTATTATTATGCACTATTGATCATTATCATTGTATCATATGTTCATTATCGATTAATGTTATTATGCACTGAGGTTGATCTCAATTGTGCCCCTCTGGAAAAATGTAGGGCCGTCTGTGAAGTTGTGTCTGGCGTCCGGTCAATGTGTGTTTATCATGATTGCAGATGTTCAGATCAGACGAGTGTGAATCTTCAGAGTGTGTGCGGCTCAAACTCACCAGCTCTTCTTGCACAGATGATCTGAAGAAGAATCACAGTAGGAGCAGCAAACACTGCCATCTCAACAATACTCACAATCACTGCAGGAAACATGAGAGGAAGAAGAGAAACTGGACATGACTGAAGTCAAGGGTCTTCATCTATCAGCAGTTATTGATGAAGCATTTACAGACTGACTGATAGTGTAATGTTAGAAAGCTGTCCGTCTAAATCAACGTGTCGTACCTCTGTATAATAATCCAGCACTCACACACACTACAGTTTCTGATGCTGTGTCGTCTGGACCTGTGGATTACGAGTTCAGGTCAACACATAATACATCATATACACAACGTCATCAACACACAATACTTGAGCTTCACATCACAGAAATTATGAATATGATCAATACAGAGGGATTGTTATACATTTATGTAATTTAATGGTTTGTGTTCATTCAGCATTATAACAGGTTTGAAAACATTTGTAAACATGTAAACACATGAAACCATTTCTACTTTGAGTTCAGCGAATCACAGTGAAGTGTGAAAATCTTATTACTTTGCACACAGTTCCTGATCCCCTGTTCTCTGTCTCTTAATGTCTTAACAGAGGAATCAGGTATATATCTAGGGACTGATTTCAGAAGAAAAGTGCATCTGAGAGACACTGCACAGCGCTGATGTGAGAAAGACAGCGATGAAGTACCTTTAGATACGTGTGTGTTTGTTGTTGAGGGAGATTGAGAGTGTGTGATGTGGACTGGATTCACTGCTGTCGTTGAATCAGCTTGAGCTGTAAAAGAGGAATGCTAGTTCAGATGATTCATACCTGTAGATTTGACTTAACACAAGATAACTCTAGCATTATCTATAGTTATAGCATTCTCTATCATTATTTATAAAACGGTTAGTTCCAATCCTTGATTCTGATTGGTCAAGAGCTGTGCTTTATTCACGATAAAATAGGGCTATGACCGCTTCACCCAACGGTTCTATTTATCACTGCGCCCTTAGCAACATCCTTAGCAACCACACATATCAACATAGGCTTAACACTGAAAACAACTTAAGAATTAAAAAGGCTAAAATGTTTTAAGTAAATTTCTATTTACTAGGTGGCATGACGATGGATAAGTGGTTTGAGGAACAATTTGGAGAGAAATACGAAACGTCATGTTGAAGTGCTGAAATGTAACATTGACACATTCGAGAAGACTCGTAATGAAAAAAATACCGTGCAGCAAACCCAATGGGCAGTGAAATGCTTCAGTGACTGGTGTAGAGAAAAGGGTTGCAGCATAGATTTTAAACAAATCACCAAGACGGAACTCAACGCACTTTAATATCCATGACTTCTACAGAACTCCACAGGAGAAAAATATGGGATCAGTAGCTATGTAGCGTTACGTCTGAACAGATTCCTGAATGATCCACCTTTGAGTTTGTCCTGGTGTCTGATGAGAGACAGCGAATTCACCTCATCCAATAATGTTTTTGTTGGAGTTGTAAAGACAATGAGAAGAGAGGGTCGTGATAAAACAGAGCATCACACACCGATTTCTACTAAAGATTTCAGCACCATAAAACTGTCCGATGCGCTTAATCCCAACACACCTGTCACTACACCAGTCACCGAAGCATTTCACTGCCCATTGGGTTTGCTGCACGGTATTTTTTTTTCATTACGAGTCTTCTCGCTTGTACATTTCAGCACTTCAGCATGACGGTTCGTATTTGTAGAAGTCTCTCCAAATTGTTCCTCAAACCACTTATCCATCGTCATGCCACCTAAATTGAAATTTACTTTAAACATTTTAGCCTTTTTAAATTATGTCTGTGAGTGGACATACGTGTAAAAGTAAAGAGCTACTGGAGGCCAAACTTAAAACAAAGAAAGCACTAGAGTGACATTCTTGCTGCAACAGAAAACACCGCTGACAGCGCTGAGCCCCAACTAAAATATCACCACAGTGGAGCCGATTGAAATGAGTCAAAAATTTAATGCGTGCACAATAAACGGAGATGTTCAAATAAATTTAAATAAACAACAATAAATAAAGTATCTCTTGTTAGGCAGCATTTTAGCAACTAAATTAATAACTAGATTAAAGACATATACACTAGACCTCACCTGGGGGTTCTAAGCATGCGTCAAAACCGCCGCCATCTTGGAACAGGGGTCTTGTCATAGGAAGTAGCTAGGTAACGCTGCTATCTCTGCCTTTACTTCGAATTCATTGATGGTGGCGGACTTTTGTGCAGCATATGATGTTCACGGATGAAATCTGAACTAGGAAGAATGTTTAAAAAATAAAAAATAAATTCTTTCTGGAATCAATGATAAATACATGTCTGACCGTTGGAACAAACAAAAACAAAAAAACAAGAAAAATCGCATTCATGATGATTCATGGTGATTTTATTTGCGTTAGACCTGTCTACTACATTGACGCTGATGCATTATAGTGGAGGGGCTCCCCTGTTTCAAGATGGCGGCTCTATTGACGCATTCGTTCCAATGAACTGCCGTATCCAAGGTGAGGTCTAGTGTATATGTCTATGACTGTTATCTATCAAAATATGTGCCCATGTTTTTTTTTTATTTTATTTGTTAGTTTGCTGAGAGATAAGCTATGCCTATTTGTGTGAGGAAATTTCACAAATTTTGTGTTGTAAAAAATTAAAAAGAATGAGACAAAGTTTGAGAATGATGGTTTGTTGTTTTTATTTGAGCTTTCCTGCATGTTACACATTGGAACGTTGTTGTTCACAGTCAGGGACTATATTTTTCTAGCGGAAGGAATGTTTTTATTGATTAAACTGCATGAAAGTTGCACCAATGCATTGTTTTTTATTTTAATATTGTGTGGCAACCGTTTTATAAAAGCAATAAGGTACTCGAGGCAAGTGCTGTATTGTGAATAAGTAACGGCTGAAGGCACTCCGCTTCGCGTCGATTCACGATACAGCACAGCCTCTCGTACCTTATTGCTTACATATAGCAACAATCTAACAGAAAGTCTGATTAATGAGACTGTTTTCTCACCTGAATACTTGACAGTGTATGTGACTGAAGTCTGGAGTTGATTTCTGAGAGTAAGCCGACATCTCCACTCTCTGTTGTTATCTTCATTCAGGAGTGTTGTAGTCAGAGTGATGTTACAGGGATCTGATGATGATGATGATGATGATATCTGATATCTGGAGTCTGTCTTCAGATCAACACCAGCCTGATTCACCCACAACAGCTCAAATCCCCCATAATGAACCCAATAATCACAGGAGTATCTAATATATGTATACAACTGACAGAAGAGAGTCACAGAGCGGCCTGGACTGATCTCAGTCTGTGAGGATGAAGATGATGATGATGGAGACACTGAAACTGAACACAAGACACAAATCACAGACTCTTCAATCATCATCTGAGTTTAATAAAGAATCTGCCCTTTTTAAATTGACCAAATAATCATAAACTTACCATGAAGAACATGCAGAAGAACACGTGCATCAGTTCCTTGTTGTGTGCCGTTCACAAATTGTCTGCAGGTGTAATCTCCATAATCTTCTTCTGTGACGTTCTTGATGTTCAGAGAGCAGTCAGACTCCAGACTCAGTCTCTCATGTCTCTCTGTTTCTTCATTCTTTATCCCTAATTTAATCAGTTCAACTGTTGCTGAATGTCTGAATCTGTTATAGTTCCATGTAGTTGATTTGCAGTCAGAAAGAGTTTTATTACAGGACAGACGGACATTTACACCAGAACTGATGAACACATGATCATCATCCACTCCACTGGTGCCTGAAACACAAGTACATTTCAGTGACCATTTAATATCAATAAAGTAAACCCGTGACAGCAGGACATTCTCAGTGTCAGATGTTAGTTATTCGGGAATAAAACTGTATTTGCAAAGGCAACATTGACTGTGAGATCAGAACATGTAGAGGACGAATAAAACATGTTCAAACGAACTCATCATAGACTTCATGCCAGACCAGCTCAATTAAAAATGTCTTATGTGTAAATTGATATTTAACCCTTTCCCGTGAGTTTAAAGAGCATGTAGAAATGTATTTACCTGCGAGAAGTGAAGAGAGAATGATCAGTCCCAGCAGACACAGATCAGACATCTTCTGTTTCTGACTGTCTTGCCTTCTGTTGAACATCATCAGTAAAAATGGAAATACCTTGACTTTATGTTTGGAGACTCAGATCCTCACCAGCTTTTACAACTAAACTGTATGAAGCAACCTGCTAAAATGGAGAAGAGGAACTACCAACAGAGTCCACAGCCATACTCAGTGTAATCACGGTTCACTGCTCGATGCGCACGGCCGCATTAACCATAGGGCTAGGCGGGGCTTAAGCCCCGGGGCCCAAGCAAGAAGGGGGCCCGTGATTGGCTGTGGAGCAGATACTGCAAGCCATCTGATTACCAAAGCCTTACCACGCAACGTCCCCCACAAATTATCCCTGTTATTTAGTTGCACTTTGCCTTATATTCCATGCATTATCATGGAATCGTTATCATTAATAGAGACGTTCGCAAAGACCCGCCTTTTTTAGGTACTATGTGACGGGCCACGAGTCAGGCGGGTCTCACGAGTCACGCACATCATGTTCTCATGCACTCACGCAGTGAAAAATACTTCGCGGGGCAAAGACTAAAGTTACACCGAGTGATTACGAGAGAGAGTTCAGAGCAGCTTACTGTTGATATGAAACAAAGTCTCAACTTTCAAATATTGTCATTTAAGTAATTTAAACATTACCGTTTTCAAGTTCATGTCCACCGACTGACAGCTTTGTTGTCGGACAAAGTTGCGTATTCGGCGTTATGATTGGCCAGGCCACCTGTCATTCAAACCCCCGTAGGCATGCAGGGCCAACGGCTCTGAGCAGGGCATGGTAAATTGAAATGTCAGGTTTTAATTTGATATGACAAATATATTTATTCTATATTCAACTTGTGAACGACCGACCTGCTGCTGCATGTGCCTATAGATGATGGCTGCCTGCGCCTTATTAGAATAGGCTATACATCAACCAATAAATCGCCTTTACTCTTTTCTTCATTATAATCTAGTCTATTCTTAAAACACAGCGTCATCATCGACCCCGCAAACTTTCGGTAAGTTTGAATATTAACTTGATGGATGTATAATTTTGCTTTTTGTGTTTGATTAAACTCTATATTCGCCTAAAGGACTGGCGATAATATATCCGGTAGAAATATTTAAATTTTGCTGCGCCATCATGATGTAAGTTTATCATTTAAACGCGTTTTTAAACGTTGTGGTTTGGATACAAATTATTTCAAACTGCTCAGGCACAGCAGCGGGAGAATTCATTTTGTAAATGCTGGTTTTGAGACCAAGGTGAACCATAGACTGTGGTGAACTTGAGACGTTTTGCACAGCGCACTTGAATCCGACTCTGAGGTCTCAAAGACCCCATTTACACCTGGTATTAAAATGCGATCTGTATCCAGATAAGTTATCCGGATAATAAAAAACGCATGTTAATGCAAGGTGTAAACGCGTTGTGATCGGATCGTGATCGGATCTGCCTGACCACATCTGGAGGTAGTCTGGCTCGCATTGTGTCCGGATCTTTACTAGGTGTAAACGCAATCTGGTTGTTGAAACCACATAGTTTACTCCTCCCAAAAATGCAAAAAAATAAACGAGTGAGAGCTTGTTATATAGGCAATATGTCATGTTAGTCAGATATGACGGCGCTACTGTGACACGCATCACCGCAGATGAGGAGCTGAGCGTCTATTCATCGAGCCAACGCGCAAACATCGCAAACAAAAGTGAAAGTAAGTCACAGACGCTTCATCTTCAAGTAAAGAAACGAAATTATCTTACCAGCGCTGTTGCCACTCTCTTATTGATGGCTTTGATTTGGAAATTAGCTGATGATCAACTAAATGCAGCTCAGATCTGTTGCTTTTGGTGTCGTGCAATCCATTAAATCTGCATATAACGCGGGAGTTTAAGATCGGATTTATATCCGTTTTGCAAAAACACATTTATGTGGCCAGGTGTAAATGGAATCAGTACTTATTATCCGGATAACTTATCTGGATACAGATCGCATTTTAATACCAGGTGTAAATGGGGTCAAAGTGACAGACGCTGCTAATAAAGCTGCTGTCGCCATGTGTGTCAATAATGTTAATCAAACATCATCAGAAAGAAAGTAATTTACTGCATTTGACTGAATTACTTTTGCAAAATTAACAATAATGAATGTTGAATTTATAGTGAAAACCATGTATTGTATATTTGATTACTTTATATAATATAATATAATATTATTCAGTGCTTTAAGTTTTTCATAGGTCGATTTATTGTGCCTTTGTTCTATTTTAATTTGTGACTCTTGTCATCAGTAAGCTTGAGATTATTTTCTTAAGCTACTATTATTTTTTGGTGATATTGAAATTGGTCACAATAATTATGAAATTTTAGTCAATACATTTTGATATGATAAAAAAAATCGTGTTAAAAGTAACATAACTTAACTGTGAAGTATATCATAGATGGATAAATAATAATATCGTATATCGTATATGACTCGTATAATAATATAACATTTAGCTCATGTAGTTGGTGACCTAAAGTGGTGGGGGGGGGGGGGGGGGAGGGGGCCCTGCAGTAACTCATAGCCCCGGGGCCCAGTGAGCTCTTAATACGGCCCTGTCGATGCGGTCAAGTACCGAGGAACATGTTTCCAAACCTAAACATGTAATGTCACAATATAAGCACAGCCCACAAGCCCACAGTCACCTTGCTCAATTAAAACCAGACAAAAGGTTACACAAGCGACTAACAAAGGGGAAGCAAAATTAAAAATATAATCCTTCATATATTTTCTTAACCCTCCTATTATCCTATTATCCTTGACCCCATTCAATGTTTAACGTCTGTAAAAACATAATTTATTTATTATTTGCTTCAGATTGAATGACTTTTCCTAATTTAATGGGGACAACTCTGTAACATAAAATTAAACTGCTAATATTTTTTTCAAGTCCTGTACACATTTTGTAGCATTAGTGTTCCTTGGGGTCAATTTGACCCCAGGCTCTTTTAGTTGTATAATAAAACAGAAGAAATATTAAAATTTCACACACATTTGTTTTGGTTGTTTTATTGAGGTCACTATAACATGTTATAATTTAAATATATAATTGTAATTTTACATATTCAATATCATATTCAAAAAACTCTATTTGGGCTATAACCAAACAGAGCCATATCTGTAGTATTGCGAGGACTACTAGTAGTTCACATGACATGTGACATAATTCTCAAGAGTACTAATAATTCTTTCCTGTGCATTGGGGAGGGGAAAACGTCATTTTTGTGAGAATTTTAATGTTTCCCGTGCCATGGGGGAGGGGAAAACGTAATTTTTGCGAGATTGACCCCAAACATAACTCGTGTTACTATCCTTGATAAAATAAATAGTTTTTCTTTCCAAATGTTATAGATTACAAAAATCTATACTTAGAAATATTATAAAACAAATAAAACACCAGATGTATTTATACTTTTCCAATTTTAGGTCAAATCAGTAAGATTTTATGTTGATTTGTAAATTTGTCCATAGTCGTGCAATGGGTATTCTGGATGTATGAGGGGTTAGGTGTGGTGGGTGGATGCCAACTTAAAACGTTACTTAAGTAGTCAACAAAGACATAATTTAACTGAGACAAACCTTTGTTAAAAAAATCATATTGTGGAGATTTAAATTACTGGGGTCAAATTGACCCCAATGGGTAAAAAGTGTTATCAGATTTGAGGGTAACAGGAGGGTTGAACATGTGTGTTTGCACTGAATCAGGCTATGATCGACCTCTGTCATGTTACTCCTGCCAGCTTTCTGATCTTGATCCAGTAGAGGATTCATTTAATGTGTGATTCTGATTCTGGTTCGATCCAAAATTTAACGTCAGAATCAGCCAAATCAGGGATTGTAGTAAATTAGTGATGGGTCGATCATGAACGATTCCGGTCATTTTGAACGAATCTTTAATATGACTTGGGAGTACAGAGTTGTCTCAGAGAGTGATTCGTTCATTTTGTACATTTTGCACAAAGTGAACTGTCTTTATAAAGTTTCTTCTTATTAAACAGTCTGTTACAAGGTTCTCAATGCTTCGTTTTGCATGTATGGACCCTCAATATGTTACTAGCCGCTTTCCGACCAAGTAGTTACAGGAACTTAAGTTATAGGAACTGTCCATTTCTAAACAGTTCTAAGAATTACTCTCCCCCAAACTCGGTTTTGCTGCTTGCGTTCGCACTGGCCAAGTGGCCATAGGAACTGGTAGGAGGGGTAACGCAAGCACGGCGACGGTCTTTATAGCGTCATCACTAGACGTAGCGCGGCCACATACAACAACAACAAACCAGCTATTAAACACAATCAGAATTATTTAATTAATTTCATTCTTTTAATGGCAAAATTTTATGTTCATAAATGCAAATTCTCCTGTAAAAAGCCTAATTTTATTTTATTTAGGAAAGAAATTGAGCTTTATATTGATTCACTCCGATTTTCTATGAAGCAAAAAGCGTTTAAAACATTGAAAATATGCAAATGTTATAATATCTTTATATAAGTTTACAATACCCCCCTAGTATGAAAGACTTTGTAATGTATATATTGTATGTTAATTTTGCTAAGATTGTTCTTAATAAAAAAAAAAATAATAATAAAAAAAATAAAAACAAAGACCGATTGAAATGTTCCTGTTTTGCCTTGCCGGGACCTTAATAACGGAGAACGAACGGCGGCGTTTAAAGATTATGCTTGAGTTCTGTACAGAGAAACACTGAAGACGAATGCTCCAGCGTAATATCCCAGATAGCAAACTGACATTGAATCAACGTTGATCTGACATTGTTTTGCTCATCGAATTAACGTTGATCCAACGTCAGATGCGTCATTCTTTCAAAACTAACGGAAAATCAACTTGAAATCAACGCGTTGTTTCAACGTTATGAAAGCAAACCAATTTTCGATTTCATTTAGCTTTGAAGAATGCCGCGTCTGACGTTGGTTCAACGTTAATTCGATGAGCAAATCAACGTTGTTTCAATGTCATGAGAGACGTCGTTTCCACGTTGATTCAATGTCAGTTTGCTGTCTGGGATGATATTAAGAAGATAAAAGAGCAGAGAGCAGGAGGCAAACAAAACGACAGGTAAGTTTAGCTAGCATTAGCAATTAGCTGGTTGAATGCGTTATGTTTGTCTTAATCCTCGTTGTAATGTTTTGCAAAAACACACAGCGTATGGCAGACAGCGCGCTACAAGTTCTGTGTTGACAGTGGGCATGGCTTATAAGTTGAACCAATCAATGTAGACCTAGGGAAAGGGAACTAAAAAAGTCCTCGCTCTAGACTAGGTACTGAAAGAGTTATAGGAACTACGGTCTGAGGAACTAAAAAATCCCCAATTTAGTCCAGTCAGAACACGAGAAAAAAAGGGTTATATGAATGTTAGGTTCTAGGAACTGCAAAAGTCCCTCCGGTCGGAAAGCGGCTACTGCGTTAGTGTGGGGCTATTTTGAGCCTTGTTAGTGGTATAAACTAGCGATTTCTTTTTAGTTAGTAAATGCCCCCAGTACTAGAATTATACGCTAATCAGTTTTAGAGATAAAACTCTTTACATTCGATTATCATGAAAACAAATCTCAGAGAACGATTGACTAGATACCAATGTTTTATTAGACCAAAGGTTCATTTTGCGCCGGAGTTGCCCTTTAAGTGGTGAGACTGCAAGAAGGCTATACTTTCCTAGCCTGGCTGCGCCCGCCTACGCACTTCCGCTCAATTTCATTTTCCTTCAGTACTGCATCTGGGACCGCTCCATATCCTTAGGTTTCCAGAAATCAATTTTTTGTAGGACCAATCAGCGATTAGAGGGAGTGGCTGAGAAAGATGACGTTGATGTAAGCGCGTCAGTTTGAGTGCAGTAATGGCAGCGGAGAAAGACGTGAGAAAAGCTATTCGGTCCGTTGTTGGAAAAGAAACTGCCGAATATACAGAATTTAAAGCCGGATTGTTGTCGTCTCACCTCTTGTTGCACAACGGAGGACCAAGTGAAGGAGGCAGAAAGGTTGGAAGTTTGTGCTGGGCAGCTCGTGCACAATGACCGTGACATTTTGGACTTTAGCCTGGTGTTCGCGGTGTTCGGAAGCCCCGAGTCCTGGATGCTAAACTATTGTTGAAGATCCGCTCAGGAGTCATGTCAGTCGCTCAGATTCCCAACTGTAAATTTACTGATTCTTGTGATGAACATTTTGAGCCCCTTTGTGCACTCGTGCAGGAGGTTGGTGTTTCAGTTTTACATGTTGTAAATCATACAAATTGGTTGTAATTTAAAAAAAAAAAAAAATTGTCATAAATAAAAATTTGAAAACCCATACTTTGGAGACTATTTGATTTTCAGTTTTAGATGTCAATGGTTAATTTGTTTTAATAAAAAAAACAACTAAATGCCATATAAAAATGTACAAACACATACTTTGAAGACCATAATTAAGGTAATTAAGAAACAAAAATACGTAATATGAAAAATTGTTGTTTATTACACATCTGCAGACAGACTGATCATTCACTGTAACTTACAGCATTGACTGAATAATCACTGTCCTTCATGTCAAATTTACATTTCGAATTAATAATTGTTCCTAGATTAACAAAACCTGCAGCTCTCGTTGACTGAAATCCTATTGTAAATTTAATCCTCTGATCATTCGGAGTTCGGACTTGTTTCTTTTACTGTCTATGGTTGTTTCCAGCCGTTTCGGCGCATGACATACGTCACTCACGACCACACATTAGCGATTGGCTATGGCAGATCGTGAGTGACTCTGGGCAGATCCAATAGATTTGAACTTTAATAGTGAACCCGCCTACAAGGAAGGAAACGTTTCTCAATTGAGGGAGGCCCGACTCTCTGTACAAATGAAATGTATGTACGAGAGTCTGGTAGAACCAGGCTAATACTTTCCATACAGACTTCAGTTTTCTGCTGTGAGGGGCCACCCACTGCCGTTTTATACATCACTCACATGAACACCACACTCTGCTGTTTTCCTGTATACCATACAAGGAGACAAAAACATCTCTAGACCCTAGAAAGAGGAACTGTTTTGTCAGGATGTCAAATAGACATATAAAGCCTTTAGTTGCAAAGACATCTTCAGCTCACATTTGGACACAGTGAACAGTTCTCTCTTTTGATTATTATTATCAATCAACCACAAAGTATTTTAACATTCTTTCATACATCTTCATGAGACATGTTAAAACAAAATTCTTTCAAAAAAAACGGCATGATTTTTTTTTTATGATTTTTTTTCTTTTAATTTAGACAAATTTAATTGTATCTGAAACTGGGCATGGGAAAGGGAAGTAAAATTAAGTGTAGTATTTTTGTGTGCAATTTTTGTGTGATTAATGTTAAATGGGGGATTTAGTATTCTTCAATGTTTTGCTATGCGAATTTAGTTGGGTTTCTGTTGTGTTTTTTTCTTATAGGTGGGGAGCGGGGGGTTGCATTTCTTAACGTAAACAGTTTTAAGTAACTGATTACCTATTTTTTTTTTAAGTTTTGCCTACTTATTCAGGTTTATAGTAGCAATGAGTGCTTTCGAATCATTGCTCAATGAAGCTTCGAAACCTTTATGAATATTTTGTTTGGAATCAGTGGTTGGAGCGTCAATCAAACTGCCAAAGTCACGCGAGTTTATAACCGAGGCTTCGTTACCTCATAACTTTCGAAATCGAAATTTCAATGGTTCACCACTGGGGGGCGATGATCTCTGTGAACCCATGAATCATGTGGATGAACTGAGAACCATCTAATAATCTGATCCGGATAGGAACTTTTCAGGATCACCAAATCTGGATAACCAGTGCTCAAACAGGACAGGAAATCACAATGTACAACTATGAAGAGCAACAGGTAGACAAAACAAGTAACAAACACTGTACATTGAGGATATTTATAGCAAGTTTCAAATATAGATGTGTTGAATAAAATAAAAAAAAAGACTTAATGTCAAATACTCCACAATAATTTCAGACTTGCTCATCTGATGTGGAGAGACCAGTTTGTCTGAGCGTAGCCTTTAGGAGGCGGATATCAAGTCTGGCCTTGGTTTGCTGCAGACTCAGAGTCAGTCGTTCCTCTGCCAGAATGAGCAAAAAGGACATGCAACAAGGGACGCAATAGTTAGACACGTCACTATTTCTGGATTTGGATTTGTTTTGGATTTCAAAAATCAGTAATTGCCATTCTTTGCATTTTTTGGTTATTCTGTAATCATTGCATGCATCACTAATAAATATTCTAAAAACAAAAATATTTTCGATTGTGATGAATATATATATATAAATTAGTGACTGGATAAAATGTATTGTTTTTGGTCCATTTTGACAGCTGTTTGGGGGATTATTTTATGAGGCCAAACTCTTTCTACTTTGCTGTAGGCCTGAAAGGCTGAATACGCTAAAGCCTACCTAATCACCTGACGGATGAACAAATAAAATAAAAACGTATGAATAAAAAAAGGATATCTTGTAAGATACTGCATGATCCAAATATAGTATTATTTGATACATTTTTAAAGTTTTTATTACATTTTGGGCATTAAAATCCACGTTGAATCTGATGGGATCAGTTTAATCCAGATTTTTTGGATCAGAGTGATCCAAATCCTACAAAAAAGCTCAGAAAACCCCAAACTAAAGGTTTGATCCGGATCAGAACCAAGATTGGATTAAGTGATCTAATCCGATTATGTAATCTGTTTTTTCTTTTGAAAAACCCATTTTCAAGATTTGATCCAAAATCCTAGTGGATTACTTTTGAAAAACCGAGCCCAGGATATCTATTTCTCAGGCTGGAGAGAGTAAAGCTCAACATTATAATCATGTGTAGAAACTCTTCCTGAAGACATTTAAGACCTACTTTACAGACACTCATGAAGTGTGTGCAAATACTTTCTGTTCCTCAAAACTGGCTCGTCTCTTCACTGGTGTTGATTCGTCATAAGAGACGTGATGAAACTCAGTTGAACTGATGATGATCATCAAAATACCTTAAAAACTGTTTTAGAGTTCATTTACTACGAGTGAGTCACGGATAGTGGAAGAAGAAATCTAATTTTATTATTAAAAATACAATTATTTTATTTCTAGATTTTAAAGTCATGCGGGAAACTGCTAAAATAAAGAAGTGAAGCTAACAGTAATGCTCTCGTGTGCAAAAGTAGATATAAACTGTTCAGATCAGATGTGTGTTGAGCCAGTGCGGTTAACAGTGTATGCACTTCCTACACGTTTCACACACACTTAAAGCCACACGTCACTGTCACTATAGCAACTCTAGCAGAATTAAAAACCAAAGATAATAACCAGAGGAGGAGCTAATGATGTTTAAAGGAAGAGCTATACTTATATATAATGAAGAGAAAGACGATCAGAAACGGACAGAAGCAGAAATGTCTGATCAGTGTGATCTGTGTCTGCTGGGACTGATCATTCTCTCTTCACTTCTCACAGGTAAAGAAATCTGTATTTTCTCTAAACACATTTAGTGGAATTAGTCTGGAAAGAGTTGATTTGAACATGCTCAGTTTATTCTTGCACACATTCACGTTGTGATCTCAGAGTTGTGTATTGATACACACAGATCATACTGTATTATTCCTGATACTGGACATAGTGTCACTCAAACATCTGATGATGAAGAATGATCTTCATATTAAGAGTGTGTCAGTGATTTGAACAGCTCTCTGATAAACACTCATAGTTTATTCTGGAGAGTGTGTTGATTGCTTTAAATGAGGAAAAATACTGTGATTGAATCTTCTGCTTGTTATGCTGGTATAGTTTATGTTTTCATTTATTAATAAATATCATAATGATCACTGAGATCTACTGTGTTTCAGGCACCAGTGGAGTGGATGATGATCATGTGTTCATCAGTTCTGGTGTAAATGTCCGTCTGTCCTGTAATAAAACTCTTTCTGACTGCAAATCAACTACATGGAACTACTATAACAGATTCAGACATTCAGCAACAGTTGAACTGATTGATTTAGGGATAAAGAGGAAAGACACAGAGAGACATGAGAGACTGAGTCTGGAGTCTGACTGCTCTCTGAACATCAAGAACGTCACAGAAGATGATTATGGATCTTACACCTGCAGACAATATGTGAACAACACACAACAAGGACCTGATACACGTGTTTATCTGCATGTTCTTCATGGTAAGTTTATGATTATATGGTCAATATAAAATTCTCCCTTTAAACTCAGATGATGATTTATGAGTCAAGTCATCTTCATTTATATAGCGCGTTTAACAATATAGATTGTTTCAAAGCAGCTTTACAGTGATAATAGGAAATTACAGTAACAGATTTAGACTTTACAGCAGATCTAGAATAAAGTTATTGTCCAGCTGAAGTTAGTTTTGATTGATTCACTTCAATGAAACTTCAAAAAAGAGCAGATTCGTTATTAAACTCAGATGATGATTGAAGAGTCTGTGATTTGTGTCTTGTGTTCAGTTTCAGTGTCTCCATCATCATCTTCATCTTCATCCTCACAGACTGAGATCAGTCCAGGCCGCTCTGTGACTCTCTCCTGTCAGTTGGATTCATATACTGGATTCTCCTGTGATTATTGGGTTCGTTATGAGGGAGTTGAGCTGTTGTGGGTGAATCAGGCTGGTGTTGATCTGAAGACAGACTCCAGATATCAGATATCATCATCATCATCATCATCATCATCTCCAGATCAATATCACTGTATCATCATCACTCTGACTACAACACTCCTGAATGAAGATAACAACAGAGAGTGGAGATGTCAGCTTACTCACAGAAATCAACTCAAGGCCACAGTCACATACACTGTCAAGTATTCAGGTGAGGAAACAGTCTCATGAATCAGTGTTATCTGTTAGATGTTCTACACTGTAAAAAAAAACCTAATTTCACAGAAAATAACTGTGATTTTTTGACGATCATTTTCTTTCATTTTAACACTGTAAAATTACAAATAATATCTGCAAAAATAAAAATGCAGCTGATATTTTAGGTATTGTTACATTAAAGACAAAGACATTAAAGTATTTTTCAGGTATTTGATCATAATAATGCATTGTTTTTACAGTTAGTGTGTTTGATCGTAATAATCCAGATAATAGCTGTAAAATAACAGTGTTTTTCTGTAAAACATTAAAGAAAAATATCTGTAAAATGTTTTTTGCGCTTAATTTAAATTAGGATATTTTACTTTATTTTTACGGTATTTGTTTGGCAGTCATTTGACCCTTTTTTTACGATTTTATTTTTTACAGTGTATATATAATGATAGATAATGCTATAGATAATGCTAGAGTTATCTTGTGTTAAGTCAAATCTACAGGTATGAATCATCTGAACAAACATTCCTCTTTTACAGCTCAAGCTGATTCAACGACAGCAGTGAATCCAGTCCACATCACACACTCTCAATCTCCCTCAACAACAAACACACACGTATCTAAAGGTACTTCATTACTGTCTGTCTCACATCAGCGCTGTGCAGTGTCTCTCAGATGCACTTTTCTTCTAAAATCAGTCCCTAGATATATACCTGATTCCTCTGTTAAGACATTAAGAGACAGAGAACAGGGGATCAGGAACTGTGTGCAAAGTAATAAGATTTTCACACTTCACTGTGATTCGCTGAACTCAAAGTAGAAATGGTTTCATGTGTTTACATGTTTACAAATGTTTTCAAACGTTTTTTAATTTTGAATAAAATGAAAACTATCCAAATCGTCCCAACTATTTTGAGACCTGTAGTGGGCATCAAATTTGAAATGAGCTCATTTAGTGTATAAAAGTGTAAAATGTCTCTGTTTAAACATTTGTTATGTTATCTAATATTGGCTCGTGTGATTTGAAAGTCTTTTAGTTTCCATTTTATTCAAATTAAAAAAAAAATACGTCCCAACTTTTCTGGAATTCGGGTTGTAGTTGTTGATGATGTTGTGTATATGATGTATTATGTGTTGAGCTGAACTAACACGCGTGATCCACAGGTCCAGCTGATCCAGCATCAGAAACTTTAGTGTGTGTGACTGCTGGATCATTATACAGAGGTACGACACGTTGATTTAGACTGACAGCTTTATAACATTACACTATCAGTCAGTCTGTAAATGCTTCATCAATAACTGCTGATAGATGAAGACCCTTGACTTCAGTCATGTCCAGTTTCTCTTCTTCCTCTCATGTTTCCTGCAGTGATTGTGAGTATTGTTGAGATGGCAGTGTTTGCTGCTCCTACTGTGATTCTTCTTCAGATCATCTGTGCAAGAAGAGCTGGTGAGTTTGAGCCGCACACATTCTGAAGATTCACACTCATCTGATCTGAACATCTGCAATCATGATAAACACACACGAGAGGTCAGGCAATGCTTTTATTTTGAATTATACGAGAGGACAGTCAATGCTTTTATTTTGAATTATATGAGAGGACAGTCAATGCTTTTATTTTGAATTATATGAGAGGACAGTCAATGCTTTTATTTTGAATTATATGAGAGGACAGTCAATGCTTTTATTTTGAATTATACGAGAGGACAGTCAATGCTTATATTTTGAATTATATGAGAGGACAGTCAATGCTTTTATTTTGAATTATATCAGAGGACAGTCAATGCTTATATTTTGAATTACATGAGAGGACAGTATGCTTTTATTTTGAATTATATGAGAGGACAGTCAATGCTTTTATTTTGAATTATATGCGAGGACAGTCAATGCTTTTATTTTGAATTGTATGAGAGGACAGTCAATGCTTTTATTTTGAATTAAACGAGAGGACAGTCAATGCTTATATTTTGAATTATATGAGAGGACAGTCAATGCTTTTATTTTGAATTATATGAGAGGACAGTCAATGCTTTTATTTTGAATTATATGCGAGGACAGTCAATGCTTTTATTTTGAATTGTATGAGAGGACAGTCAATGCTTTTATTTTGAATTAAACGAGAGGACAGTCAATGCTTTTATTTTGAATTATATGAGAGGACAGTCAATGCTTTTATTTTGAATTATATGAGAGGACAGTCAATGCTTTTATTTTGAATTATATGAGAGGACAGTCAATGCTTATATTTTGAATTATATGAGAGGACAGTCAATGCTTTTATTTTGAATTATACGAGAGGGCCGTCAATGCTTTTATTTTGAATTATATGAGAGGACAGTCAATGCTTATAATTTGAATTATATGAGAGGACAGTCAATGCTTTTATTTTGAATTATATGAGAGGACAGTCAATGCTTTTATTTTGAATTATATGAGAGGACAGTCAATACTTTTATTTTGAATTATATGAGAGGACAGTCTATGCCTTTATTTTGAATTATACGAGAGGACAGTCAATGCTTTTATTTTGAATTATACCAGAGGACAGTTAATGCTTTTATTTTGAATTATATGACAGGACAGTCATGCTTTTATTTTGCAGGGAGGAAGGACGTGCAGAACCCAGAGGAAATAGAGATGCCCACAATATTACAATAACATATTGGTAAGTTTTGAGCAAATCTGCAACAATTCTTAAAATAGCAAAAACTTATAGAGGTTCGTTCAATGTTTTATTTATTATTTTTCTATTTTCAGAAAAAAAGAGAAAAAACTCTGACCACTCTGAAGAAATAGAGACACATCAAGTTTAGATTAAAATATTTGTACAAATAACAGCCAAGATTTATTTTCATTTATATGGATTTTATGGACATTTGTCTACAGAGTTTAAGGTCATTTTATTGTGGTTTGTATAAACTGCTTTAAATGTAATATTACATACAGTTATGGACATATTCAGACGTGTGTAAAAGCTTCTGTGTTCTGTGTGATGAAGCTGATTTGCTGATTCTTCTGTTAGTGTTTTAATTTTTTTTTTTAATCACTGCTACTAAATTTCCTTGTAAATCCTTTTGTTTGCCTTAAATGTTTTTAATAATTTAGCTTTTATTCAGCAATTTCTACTGTTGTTACAAATTTATTAAAATGTTTAATTTGGGTTCCAATACAATAGTATTTTAACTGTTCTCCATTTTGTTGTATAAATGACATCACAGACCTGCTTATCAGAGTTTCCAGCGAGATATTCCTGCCTGTCCTGATCTCTCTATTGTAAGTTAAATTAATCAGAGTACTGAGACTATCACCTTTTGTCGTTGAGCAGTCCGGCTGATTAGATTTAGTTTCTCTGCATTCGAATCACACTGTTATGCTGATGAGATCAGCGCTGGGGAGTTTCAGGTAGTGGGTTGACTCCTGTACTTCATTTACATGCTTTGTTTCAGAGTGTCTCCAACTCTATATGACCCCGCCCCCTTTAAAGGTGTAAACTCTGTCGTCCTACAAATCCTGTTCAAATAGGTCAGGGGTTGGCAAGTAAGGTTGGCATCGGGCCAAAAAATATTTTTGCCACTAGATGGCGGGCCAGAACATAGTCACGGATAATTTACTGTAAGAAATGAATTGATGGGAAAAAATATAGAATTGCCTGTGCCAGACTGTTGCAGTGTCTTTTGTAACTGGTAGTTAAGTAAGCTGTTACTTTGTGTTAAATCCTGTAGTAGGACCATCATTAACAAAAAGACACAGTTGTGTGGGGGTGTCCGTGTTTTACACTGGATACAATAATACAGCAATAGGGATGTGACACGAGTTTTATTTATTTAATTATAGAATATCTAATCGGTCGTGCGATTATTATCTAAAAAAAGATATGAAGATGAAAATAACTAGGAGAGTAAGAGTCACGTTACATACACACATAACAGGTAAGAACCAATAGCAGTAATTGATTAGGGGAATCCGTACTCACAACACAATCACAATCCGTACTTTGATCCGTAGTCAAAATCCATAAAGCAACCCAAGACACAAACAAAACAAGAACAGGCAAGACTTCCGAAGTAGTGTGACATAAAACAAGGACTCCGTAACAAAC
The DNA here is from genome assembly GCF_016745375.1 of Pimephales promelas. The sequence goes on along the minus strand of NW_024121263.1, from coordinate 157,281 downwards.
ACTAAACAGGCAGGGTATTTATACACAGACCAAGACAATCATGATGGGGAACAGACTCCAATGAACAGAGACAAGGATTGTGGGAAATGTAGTTCCAACAGTGAATGACACGGTGGGGAAGGAGGACCTCTAGTGGACACCAGGGAACATAAACCAGACACTGTGACAGTAAGTATAACGTTGCAGAACGAAGCAGAAAAGTGAATCCAATCGCAAGCACATTTATTAACAAAACAAACAGGTATTCAAGGGTAAACGGAAAACAAAGAAACTCAGACCAGGAACAAGGAAACAGCTAACAGCAACCGTTACAACATTAAGAACTCACTAACACTGGAACAAGACACAGGGTTTAAATACAGAGACTAACAAACTAAACAAGATAACAAGAGGGCAATCAGAAACACCTGGATACCAATAAACTAGAAAAACTACAAAGGACTACAAAACAGAACAGGAAATAACTAAAGTTCACACAAGACAAGACAGGAATCAGACATGAACCCACACCGTGACAGAAAGAGGCTACAGAGAGCTGATCTTCTGACCAGTGAGTTTTAAAGCTTGAAGATGTCAATAAGAGCCAATCAGAAGTTGAGATTTTACAACCCTTTGAGTGCTAGCAGGGCATTTGAATCTGTAATTTGATTGGGTGTTTAAGAAAATAATCTTCAAGATTCTTATAATACCCATGCACCACAAAGTTAGCATAATCTAATGTAAATTAACAAATGGGGGACGAAGATTGGAGTTTATAGACACTAAACATCACACACTTATGATTTCGGTTAACAATAGTATGCACGTCTGAAACATTAACCCATTAGAGTTTACAAAAGAGCATAGGCATAACCACATAAAAGGAAAATCATGAGATGGGTCAATTAGATACATGTGTATATATTTATGAAGTGTTCAATTAAGAGTCACAGCCCTCTTCAAATTCCTGTGTTGGGGTCGTAAAAAGTCTTATCAGTCTTAATGTGTCCTGTATGATGTGGACACTGAGTTCTGCCAGTGTGTTAGCTTCATTTGTGATGCAAGTTTTGGGGGAAGTTACATAGACCTTTGTTGGAAGAGTGAGTTTGCTGGATTATATTCATTATCAACAGGTAACCTGCAAACTTGATCACATTTTCTCTTGCTGTGATAAACACTTTCAACAGCCCGAGCAAATCTAACATCAACTAGTCAAGGGCAAAGATTTTATTTCTTTTATTTTATTTCTAGATTTTAAAGTCATGCGGGAAACTGCTAAAATAAAGAAGTGAAACTAACAGTAATGCTCTCGTGTGTAAAAGTAGATATAAACTGTTCAGATCAGATGTGTGTTGAGCCAGTGCGGTTAACAGTGTATGCACTTCTCAGACGTTTCACACACACTTAAAGCAACACGTCACTGTCACTATAGCAACTCTAGCTGAATTAAAGATAATAACCAAAGATTATAACCAAAGATAATAACCAAAGATAATAACCAAAGATAATAACCAAAGATAATAACCAAAGATAATAACCAGAGGAGGAGCTGTAACTGTATATACTGAAGAGAAAGACGGACAGAAACGGACAGAAGCAGAAATGTCTGATCAGTGTGATCTGTGTCTGCTGGGACTGATCATTCTCTCTTCACTTCTCACAGGTAAAGAAATCTGTATTTTCTCTAAACACATTTAGTGGAATTAGTCTGGAAAGAGTTGATTTGAACATGCTCAGTTTATTCTTGCACACATTCACGTTGTGATCTCAGAGTTGTGTATTGATACACACAGATCATACTGTATTATTCCTGATACTGGACATAGTGTCACTCAAACATCTGATGATGAAGAAAGATCTTCATATTAAGAGTGTGTCAGTGATTTGAACAGCTCTCTGATAAACACTCATAGTTTATTCTGGAGAGTGTGTTGATTGCTTTAAATGAGGAAAAACACTGTGATTGTATCCTTCTGCTTGTTATGCTGGTATGTTTTATGGTTTCATTAATAAATATCATAATGATCACTGAGATCTACTGTGTTTCAGGCACCAGTGGAGCGGATTATGATCATGTGTTCATCAGTTCTGGTGTAAATGTCCGTCTGTCCTGTAATAATGCTCTTTCTGACTGCAACTCAACTACATGGATCTACAGAAGATTCAGACGTTCACGGACAGTTGAACTGATTGCTGGAGGGATAAAGAATGAAGACACAGAGAGACATGAGAGACTGAGTCTGGAGTCTGACTGCTCTCTGAACATCAAGAACGTCACAGAAGAAGATTATGGATTATACATCTGCCAACAATATGTGAACGGACAACAACAAGGATCTGATGCACGTGTTTTTCTGCATGTTCTTCATGGTAAGTTTATGATTATTTAGTCAATATAAAATTCTCCCTTTAAACTCAGATGATGATTTATGAGTCAAGTCATCTTCATTTATATAGCGCGTTTAACAATATAGATTGTTTCAAAGCAGCTTTACAGTGATAATAGGAAATTACAGTAACAGATTGTTTTTGCTTTACAGCAGATCTAGAATAAAGTTATTGTCCAGCTGAAGTTAGTTTTGATTGATTCACTTCAATGAAACTTCCAAAAAGAGCAGATTCGTTATTAAACTCAGATGATGATTGAAGAGTCTGTGATTTGTGTCTTGTGTTCAGTTTCAGTGTCTCCATCATCATCTTCATCATCATCATCTTCATCCTCACAGACTGAGATCAGTCCAGGCCGCTCTGTGACTCTCTCCTGTCAGTTGTATTCATATATTAGATACTCCTGTGATTATTGGGTTCGTTCTAAGGGAGTTGAGCTGTTGTGGGTGAATCAGGCTGGTGTTGATCTGAAGACAGACTCCAGATATAAGATATCATCATCATCATCATCATCATCATCATCATCATCATCACATCCCTGTAACATCACTCTGACTACAACACTCCTGAATGAAGATAACAACAGACAGTGGAGATGTCAGCTTACTCACAGAAATCAACTCCAGACGTCAGTCACATACACTGTCAAGTATTCAGGTGAGAAACACTGTTAAAGATCCTCATGATTAGGGTGACCACCCGTCCCGCGTAGCGCGTGCGCGCACAGCGTTTGAAGCCCAATTCATGCGTCCCGCAAATTGAGACCGTGTCACGCATAATCAATGCTTTCTCAAAAAGAAAAGAAAAAATCGGTCACTCTATATCCTCGAGACCGAGGCAGCCAAACGTTGTGCCTGAACACGTTCACGTCCATGAACTCGTTCATATTTTGGTTGAACTGAACGTATTGTTTTACTGCCTGTCCCGATGAACGTGTGAACTCGTTCATTCTGGTGTCTGCACGCTCTCTCAGTTTAATGGGGTGCCAGATTTCTATAGAGCCTTCCAGGCGAAAACTCGGCTAAAACTCACCGTAAACAGGGCTTAATATGTAGCGAAAAAAACACCCAATCTGGCAACACAAGCCATCAGTGTCGCACCGCGGCCGCCGTCGACAAAGGCGTCGTAAGCGGTCGTATGATAATTTAAACGGATTTTATAATGAGGTCGGTGAAGATGGGAAAATCTTACATTTCTGTGCAAACTTTGAACTTAACTAGTTCATTTTAAAATGTGTGAACTGAACTTTGAACTAGTTCATGTAGAAAGTGAACTTCCCCAACACTGGTTGCCACTCCCACGTGACCTGCCGACTAGGTTGATGTCAACTTTTTCATTGTTGTCATGACAGCGCAGCTTCTCGTTCCGTGAACCTCTGGAGCAGAGTATGTGAGCGGAGTGGAGTGGGAGCGGAGCGAGGAGTGGAGCGGCATGATTTTGAATGGAGCGCGGAGCGGATTTTTTAAAAGTCGGAGCGTCGTGGTTTTCACTCGCTCCGAGCGCGCTCCACTACTACCGCTCTATCACGAGGACAATTCATGCCAACGGCTCATTATAGAACTGCATTTTTAGTAAGGATTCACGTGTTAAACACATTACGCTAGCATGATACAGATGGATCACTCAAATCAGAAAAAAATGTGAGGGTTATGATGACGCCGATGGACATGAGTGGCTGCGGGAGGTTATAGTTATCAAGCCTGAGTGGGCACCACGATCTCGTGAAAGTGCGAATCTATAGCACACATTTTATTTCTCGTGCCTATTATTATATGCCAAACAAATGACGCACACTAAACCCCTTGGTTATGATGGGTGTGAAGTGCGTTCTTGCCATTAAGTGCGTATCGTCGGCTATGCCCACGAGAAATAAAATATAGATAGCCTACGCACTTTCATGAGATGGGGCGCTGGATCGGGCGGGGTGAAAGCACATTTTAAACAGGTAACACTTATTCACCAACGCAATCGCTTTCTCACTAATGCATTGCATTCAAACAAATGTAATCATACAGTCGGCTATCTGTCAGTATTTGATTTTAAATGAGCATGAATCTGTGAGAAATGTAGCGACCCGTAGATAAATAACTGATGAAAACGTAGTTATTTTCTTCTTTCCGAACAAAATGTGCTCTGCAAAAAGCAGCAATGATATTTAATTTATAATGCTGATAACCTGTAATAAGCATAGCATGTCATAGGAAAAGTTTGCACACTATCCAAATCCAATAAACAACATTGCAACTATTCTCCTAACGTTGTTTTTTTTTTTTTTTACTATGCCTATGTATCTATGATGAGGAGACATTTTGTGAGATTTTAAAGCATACTTAAATACTTTATTCGGAATTTCCTTGGGGAGCGAACACGGAGCGGTGTTTCTGATATCAGTGAGCGAGGAGTGGAGCGGGAGCGGTAAATGGTGAACCCGGAGCGGAGCTGGAGCGGAGTGATTATATAATGCTTGGAGCGTGGAGGGGAAATTGTTGCCGCTCCACTCCGCTCACATACTCTGCTCTGGAGTTGTGAGTTTAGACTATTTTTATTTATTTAAAGTGAATTAATTGTAATGAAAAATAAATAAAATTAAATAGCTAAAGTAAATCGTAAGTGGAAGTGCATCTGTCAATTCATTGAATGTTCAAAATATTCATCTTTATTTAGAAAAAAAATACACATTGGTTGGCCTATCATGAGCATCAGCATATAGCCTACCAGCAAAACATGTTTAGGGAATAGGGCATTATTAACGTATGTGCTAAGGTATGTGCTTTTTTTGAACAATTATTCAAAAATGTACAAACAGTAAGGCAATAGTAACAATTCTAGATATGGGTAAACCACTATCAGAGTCTGCCCGTGGGGTGGGGGCACCGCCGCGCCAAGCAGTGTCCCACCTTGTCCCTCAGAAACATACCCCTTGTCCCCCCTTGGGCTTATTAGCAGGTGGTCACCCTAGGTCAGGAACACTGAGGTCTATCAGTATCACTGAACCAGAACAAACTGAGGGAACAAAAGCTGCTTTGACTCTCACAGAAGAGAAACTCAAAGCTTTGCTTCAAACTAATGAACTGCAGTGAAGTCACAGTCCCAAAAGACATGCTGATAAACTTATTTAAAAAAAATAAACTTTTTATGTGATGTGATGATCAAAGTTAAAATATAATGGTAATATTGTACAGTATGAAGCATCTGAACAAACATTCATCTTTACAGCTCGAGCTGATTCAACGACAGCAGCGAATCATCACAAAATTAAAATTATAACAGCGCTTTTAACGATATAGATTGTTTCAAAGCAGCTTTACAGTGATAATAGGAAATTACAGTAACAGATTGTTTAGACTTTACAGCAGATCTAGAATAAAGTTATTGTCCAGCTGAAGTTAGTTTTGATTGATTCACTTCCGTCAAAACGATCATTAGTTATTAACTTAACTTACACGACACCGTTCTAACAGAAAACCCTCAACGCGCTCCGGCTGTTCGTTCACACAACAACAGCGCCTGGCGACTTGAGAATGTTTGAAAAATGTCATCATCTCCGTGCGCGTGTGTGTGTGTGTGCGTGTGTGTGAGTGAGTATATGGCGATCTGAGCCGTTTATCTTCCAGAGTTTTGGTGCTAAATAGGAAAAGGATCTCCCGCCTGCAGTGGATTTAGATATTCTAGGTATTATCAACTGGCCGGAGTTTAGAGATCGCAATAGACGTGAAGGACTATAATGAGTTAAGAGCTCGCTCAAATACTGCGGAGATAAACCATTTAGTGCTTTATACGTAATTAATACGAGTCTGTGATTTGTGTCTTGTGTTCAGTTTCAGTGTCTCCATCATCTCCATCATCACAGACTAAGGCAGCGATGTCATTCTGCATGATAAATGAGAAGGAAGTGAAGACACCCAACATCGTTTAGAGCACCTTTAAGGCTTTAAATGGCATTTGTTACACTGGATCACAAAACCAGTCACATGTCGCATGTGTATATTTGTGGCAATAGCCAATAATACATTGTACGGGTCAAAATGATCGATTTTTCTTATGCCAAAAATCATTAGGATATTAATTAAAGATGTTCCATGAAGATATTTGGTAAATTTACTACCGTAGATACGTAAGACATTTCTTTTTGTGAGTGAATGCAGAAATCTGAACATTAATGCAAAACTTTAAAGGCGATTTTCTCAATGTTTCGGGTTTTTTTTGCACCCTCAGATTCCAGATGTTCAATAGTTGTATCTCCACCTATCCTAAGAAACCATACATCAATGGTTAGCTTATTTATTCAGCTCTCATGTGATGTGTAACTCTCAATTTCAGAAAACTGACCCATGTGACTGGTTTTGTTGTCCAGGGTCACGTTTAGGTAATAATTTTTTTTTTTCCAGTGATCATAGCGAGGGCTTGGAGCCAGAAGGGCGTAAGTGGCTTTTAACAAACTTTACAGGAGAGACAAAACAAAATTTTGACCACGCTTCAATCACCTGTATTATTAACCTTAAACCACAAACATTGCAACCACAGGCATACTTACATGAATGAGTATTTAAGTAAAAAATGTACGGCATATTAACATTTTCAAAAAAACTAAAAGTCAAATACGTCAGATACGTCTTTTTGTTGCTTTACTCAAAACAGTTTGATCTCAGATCGGTATTTTGGCACCATTGGATAGAGCTCATCGAGACCTTTATTTTGATATAAATAACTCATATTCGCCCAAAATGCCCCTCTGGCTCCAAGCTCTCGATTGCACGAGGATCAGTGTGTAATTTCCTTTATTCCTATATTGTGTGTGATGTTGATAGGATGTTGTCTGTATTTTATGAATTGGATGTCATTTGTATTTAAACAGCAGAATTGAATTGTGTGTATCCAAGACAAATTTCCTTCGGGACAATAAAGCCAATCTTATGCATATATGAATTAAAATACAGTTTGAATTTCTAGTGAGTACACGTCCGTTATCCTTATTCGAGCTTGTGCTGCTCTCTAATCAACGTCTGAAATTTAGTTTTATGAGCACTCTTGAAAAATGGACAATGATCAAAACACCTTTAAAAATAGAGCAGCACAAAGCAATATTTAATGTTTCATGTCTCTGAGATTTCCAGTGGAAATGGGCGGAGCTTACGTGAATATTCACGAGTTTCCTGTTTTGTGTCAACCTAATGAAACTATTAGCGCTTCTCTGCTAGCATAACGGTAATTAGCTTACTTTAAACAAAGCTAAGCTTATATTCTGTTATTCATACACAACAGTTTAGCCTATGTTGGTACTTTATTAGCGTATAATGTGTCAGTTACAGCTGTGTTTGATATGATTACAGCCAATGATTTGTTTTAGTAATGGGACGTGTTGTTCATGATGACAGAGGAAGTCCACTATATAATAATATATATAATATAATAGAGGAGGAAGGATGCCCTCCGTTCTCCGTCACTCTGCGGACACTCTGTGTGACTCTACGACTGCTGGCCTTTTCTTGCACAAAAATAAATAACCTTTAAAGAAAATGTGTACGTGTTTGTCTCTTATTCAGTGATGTAAAATTGTTTGCCACCACAAGATCTTACAAATGTTTGTGCATATGCTTCCTCCAATTGGGCATTTATTACATGGCTTGGTAGAACGCGGTCGGTTTCTTGATAACAGACCTGCTCAGTATAACACACGTTTCAATGATAAACAGAGCGTTGCCATGGACACAGTTCAGGTTTAGCGGAAGCAATACAGTCGTTTTTAAATCAACAAACTGCTTTTTAAATCAATATTTTGTTACATTATTGATTTATTTGGTTGGTAGCCATCATGTAATAAGCTGGATAATGTATAGCGAATACAAACGCTTCAAAAATGAACAACGCATCGCTATACATTATCCCTTACATATGTTATATTTTCATAGATATATTATACTATACTGACTGTACACATGACATACTGTGACTTATGTGTTGGAGATTAGGTTTTGCTGACCGGGGGTGCGTTTCCCGTTCGCTAATTCACTACCATAGTACGATGCATCGTTGGAAAAATTGTAAGTTCTTACATAGTAGAGCACTTCACACATGAGCACTCATCAAACACGGTACTTCAAATCTTTTGACAAACTAAAAGACGTAAATTACATTTGTATGTATTCTAAATAAAAGCCCAGCTAACAATTTTTGGTTCCCAGAACGTTCTCAGAACGTTAGATTTTGGTTCCCAGAACGTTCTCAGAACGTTAGTTTTTGGTTCTCAGAACGTTACTTTTTGTGGTTTGTTTTTGGTTAGCTGGGAAAGTTTTCTTAACGTTCCCAGAACGTTAGATTTTGGTTCCCAGAACGTTCTCAGAACGTTGTTTTTTGGTTCTCAGAAAGTTAGTTTTTGGTTCCCAGAAGAGTGGTTTTTGGTTCCCAGAACGTTCTCAGAACGTTAGTTTTTGGTTCTCAGAACGTTAGTTTTTGGTTCTCAGAAAGTTAGTTTTTGGTTCCCAGAACAGTGGTTTTTGGTTCCCAGAACGTTAGTTTTTGGTTCTCAGAACGTTATTTTTTATGGTTTGTTTTTGGTTAGCTGGGAAAGTTTTCTTAACGTTCCCAGAACGTTAGATTTTGGTTCCCAGAACGTTCTCAGAACATTAGTTTTTGGTTCCCAGAAGAGTGGTTTTTGGTTCCCAGAACGTTCTCAGAACGTTAGTTTTTGGTTCTCAGAACGTTATTTTTTATGGTTTGTTTTTGGTTAGCTGGGAAAGTTTTCTTAATGTTCTCAGAACGTTAGATTTTGGTTATCATAACGTTAGTTTTTGGTTACCAGAAAGTTCGTTTTTGGTTCCCAGAACATTACATAGACAATAGTTCCCTATCGAGGGAACTCAACACTGCGTCGATAAAATCGACTCTTTGGGGACGCTCCCTAAGCGTGCGCCTCTGAAGTATGAATGAAACTAATCCAATCCTGATTGGTGTTGCGTCGTGACGTAACATGTGACGGCATACCCGGAAGTATAAAAGTGACGCTGTCACAACACACACTAGCTTTCGCTCTTCAGCAAGCGCTTTATGTTGAAACTGTCTGTCTTATTTGGTGTTGTTTGTCTTATTATTGAAAGAAAGTATGGCCAGTGAACAATTCAAGAGGTGTGTGCATCCCTGTCCTCGTTACATCACGGGTGGGGACGCACACTCTCTCTGTGTGTATTGTTTGGGAGTGCAGCACGCACGGGCAGCTCTCGAGGGGGCTGCTTGTGAAATGTGTGAGGCTTTGCCTATTAGAGTGCTGCGCTCCCGGCTGGCGTACTTTGACGAGCACGGTCAGGCTCGCGTTCCCCAGGGTTCCGGTCCCGCATATGTCGAGGCGATGCGGCGATTGAGATCCTGGGGTTCGCAGCGGGATCTGGCGGAGGAGAGTGAGAATGCTGAGGCATTTTCTCGCTCGCCATCGGCTGATCCCGCAGCCTCTGAGAGTGGGGTGGGAGCCCGCGCTGCGGTTTCTCCTACCCGCGATCAGGTCCCGGTGCTTGAGCTGTCTACTTCTGAGGAAGGGGACGTGCTCAGCATCGATGCGGACGACCGTGATCTCAGCACGCCATCACGCGGCCTGGGTTATGAGGAGCTGGTGGAGGTTGTGACACGCGTTGTGGCCAGACTAAACATCAGCTGGCCACAACATGAGCAGGAAACGCAAGTCACCAGTAAAATGGACGAGCGTTACCTGCAGCGCAGGTCACAGCCTCACCGCCGGGGTCTGCCGTTTTTCCCTGATCTCCATAAAGAGATCTCGAGAACGTGGGAAAGACCGCATTCGTCCCGTATTTCGAGTCCCAATGTAATAGATTACAGCAATGTTATGGGGGCTCGAGATATGGGATATGGGAAGATGCCGAAGGTGGAGGAGGCTTTAGCGAGCTATCTCTCTCCCGAATCGGCGTCTTCCCTAAAGACCCCGGTGTTGCCTAGTAAGCCCTGCAGAGAGACATCTGCATTGGTGGGCAGGGCTTACATGGCGGCGGGTCGGGCTGGTTCGTGTCTGCACTCAATGGCGATTTTGCAGGCATACCAGGCCGACCTCCTGAAAGATTTGGATGAGGGGGAGGGGCCTACTCCTGAAGATGTCGCGGAGTTGAGGAAGGCCGCAGATTTGTCTCTCCGGGCCACTAGGGAAGCGGCCAGCGCTATTGGCCGCTCTATGGCGGCCATGGTGGCCACGGAGGGGCATCTGTGGCTGAACTTATCCGGTATTAAAGAAAAGGATAGGTCCTTCCTGCTGGATGCGCCGCTTTCGGCTTCTGGCCTGTTCGGCGACGCCGTTAATTCGGTTGTCGACAGGTTTCAGGAGTCGAGAAAACAATCTGCGGCGTTCCAGCAGTACCTCCCCCGGAAAGCGAAGGCCAAATCTAGTAGGGGGGGGCAAAGCAATCAGCTCCAGCCATCAGCCAGCTCCTCCCACAGGGCAGAGCAGAAGGAGAGCATTTCCTCTAGAGCCCCCCCTCCGGGGTCTTGGCAACAGAGGAAACGCTCCCAAAAACCGAAGTCCTCCAGCCAGAGGGGCGACCTGAGGGACGTCATTCAGGCTAAGAGGACTTCGGAAAAGAGGTCCTAGCCAAGGCAGGACTTCAGAGGGCTGCCCCCTCCGCAGTGAGACAACCGAGGAACCATTGTTTAATTGTTGATTAAAAACAGACAAAAAAACACAATTATATAGGCCTAGGCTGTGCATCACATTCAAAACAGGCAAAACAAAAAGGTGAAACGAAAACAATTGTAGATCCTGCACTTGAAAGCCTCATCCATCTTCATCCATCTTCACCACAGTCATCTGTAAGAATAACAAATAGTAACATTATTACAAAGAAAAGTAAAAAAATATATATATTCTTCAATCAGTCACTGCCATTTAAGTGAAATGACTGAACCTTAAAGGAACACTACGACTTTTTGGGACTTTAGCCTATTCACCTCATCCCCCAGAGTTAGATAAGTCCATACATAGCTTTTTCATCTCCGTGCGTGCTATAAGTCTGTTTGACGCACCCACCGCTAGCCTAGCTTAGCACAAAGACTGGATGTGAATGGTTGCGGCTTTCATACTAATCCAAATGAGTGACAAAATAACGCATACGTTTTCCTATTTACATGTTGTGGTTTGTATAGTCACAGACTGTGTATACCTGCATTTTTTGTGGTTTTTTATGTATTTATGTATAATATGTGTGCTAAACAAAAGTGTATATAGTTTCTCATTGATAATTGTCTTGAGATATTCACATTTATTCACATTTATAAACTTGTTATTATAATCTCCTAAAGTCTTAGAATTTTTATGTTTTCAAGTTTATGATTAATTTTTATTATTTTTTATTTAATTTTGTAATACATGTTTATAAAAATACATGTTCACGGTTTTTATATGTAGATACATTTTTTTGCATACATTTAATTTATTGTAATGATTTTATATTCATACAATCAATTGTTTTAATTTTTTAAAATAATTACTATTCAGGTCAATGTGAACAATAAACAATGTCAGTTTCTCATGATATTTAATTAGTATATGATCATATATGTCCTATTTACATTTATTAAATTATTACAGGCTAATCTCTTTAGTTTTAGAATCTTTATCTTCATGGTTTCAAACTGCAATTTTGAAATTTTTTTATAAATATATTTAAAATATATGTGCATGGCTTTTCGTGCCATTAAAATTTTGTGCATACATTACATTTATTGTAGTAATCTTCATACGATTCTTATGTTTTGGAAAAAATAAACAACATAGAAGATATTTTTTGTATTTTTTAGGCATATCGGCATGTAGAGGTTAGGAGAACGTTCCGGGAACCTTTAGGGAACGTTCCCGAAATGTGAATAGATCACAATGTACACTGAGGAATAAACCGAGTCCTCAGTCTTCACTCATGTCGGTTTCGCAAATGTAAACAGACACATAGGGATCACACTTGGATGTTGGATCGTCTGAATATTACCTTTCTGCTCGTCTCCTCAGATCTCTTAACTTTTGTGCCATGCAGACCTTGATCTCAGTGCCTCCGATGCCTGGGTGCCTCTTTTTGACATAGTCTGTAAGAAATGAGATTGATTACATTAAAATTTGAAAACAAGTTTGTCATGACGTGACATAACTGCCAGATTCAAACTGTGCTTTCCACGCTATGGCTGGTGCTGACAGATGCGCTCAGCGCTTGTCATATAATAACTATTGATAAAAGATATTCAGACATGCTTACCAATTATTAGCTGCACCTTTTGTAGGTCAAGGCTCTTTTTTCACCAACAACCCCTTTTTTCCCGTTCATGTTGCCATCTCTTTGAAAGACAAGATGGAGTTCATAAGAGTTCTGGTTAACTTTTTGTAACCCTTACATCTCTGAGCATGATCCAAACCAACTGGGTTCATTAAGTCAGTCACAAACTTGTTCTGCAAAGCAAAAAATAAGATAGAAAATTTTCGTCAGGACCGAAACTGTAATCTTTTCAACGTTATTGCATATTAGATGAGGTTTTCACGTTGGAGCTGTGAGTGTGAATTTTAGCATACAAGTATTTATTGTTCATGCTCGAGTCTTGTTACTCTTTTACCTTCATAGGTATTCCAGAGTTTAGGGGTAAAATGCGAGAAATCTCCTTTAGTGGACTTTTATGCTGGGCACTACTCACTGATCTATATAAACGACTTGATTGCTCACGACGTCATGTAAATTGAAGTCACCATATTCAATTGAATTAATAGGAAATTATTATCAATGTTAAAAACAGTTATGCTGATTAATGCGTTTGTGTAAACCATTGTAACAGTTTAAACCATTTTTTCCCCTCCAAGATTCATTGTTAAATAGACCACAAACATATGAAGGGTAGTTTACACTAATGTTCAAACATTTGGGGTCAATGATAGATTTAAAAATTAATAGAACAAAAAAAGAAGAAATTTTTACTCAGCAAGGATGCATTACATTAACAAATATATTCAAATAAATGCTGTTATTTAAACCTTTCTATTCATCAAATAATCCTGAAAAACACAAAAATATGAAGCAGCACAACTGTTTTCAACACTGATAATAATCATAAATGTTTTTTTATTTATTGAGCTTCCTCGGCTCACCTGTGTCCTAACGTTACTTCTCCGGCAGCAGCTTTCTTCAGAAATGTTGAAGTAGGAGCTTTCTCTCTGTTATGGGTTATTTCGTTACTACTGAAATCACAGAACATTTAATCAAAATGTGTTTAACGTTACCATTGAGCTAACGTTAGTTTCGGCCAATTGCTCCTGAAAGTCCTGAAACATCACCGATACGTTACGTTTACGTTAAATAAATTAGCTCACTGTAAAACCCTTACAAAACCTCTCATTTACACATAATAGGTGATTAAAAGAAACTTTAATAAATAAAAGTTCAACCGAGTTAACGTGGATGTTAGTTAGCCTTGCTAACGTTAGCTGCTACCTCTTTAGCCTTGCTAAGTTACCTCTACGGACTTTTTCCGAAGACTACACCATGTCGATAAAGTACATTTTTAACAGAATCGTGTCAATTACAAGTAGGAGAAATGTCGAAAACAGTTGTGAGTATTATTCGTGTGCTTTTAGAGAGTAATCTCACCTGAAAAAAGCCGTGAAAAGTTGAAACAACAGCGAGACGAGAGGGAGTTTTGTTGTTTACCAGTAGCAGTGGTCCCGCGCCGTTTCCATGGCAACTACTCTGCGCGCCGGCCGCTCCAGTGTTTGAGAGACTCGAAAGTTCACGTGCACGGCATTAATGATTAACCACGTCAAAATCATGCAGCACGTAAATATATATATACATACAATAAAGATGTCCTGAAAGTGCTTTGTAAATAGAATATGAAAGCAGTAGCCTAGATTATATCAAATAACATTATTGTCGTTGAATATTCAACTGTAAACCTGGACTTTCACAGAGAGCTTTGGTTATAAAATTAAACCTAAAAATAACCTGCAGGGAACGTTCCCGGAACGTTCTCTTTAGGTTATAAAAATTAAACCTAAAAATAACCTGCAGGGAACGTTCTGGGAAGGTTCTCTTCAGGTTACAAAATTAAACCTAAAAATAACCTGCAGGGAACGTTCCCGGAACGTTCTCTTTAGGTTATAAAATTAAACCCAAAAATAACCTGCAGGGAACGTTCCCGGAACGTTCTCTTTAGGTTATAAAAATTAAACCTAAAAATAACCTGCAGGGAACGTTCTGGGAAGGTTCTCTTCAGGTTACAAAATTAAACCTAAAAATAACCTGCAGGGAACGTTCCCGGAACGTTCTCTTTAGGTTATAAAATTAAATCTAAAAATAACCTGCAGGGAACGTTCCCGGAACGTTCTCTTTAGGTTATTAAAAAAAAACCTACAGAGAACGTTCTTAGAACGTTCTTATTTGGTTCCCAAAAAAATAACCAAATGGGAACCATATGGGAACGTTAGGGGAACGTTCTGTGTTTACTGGGAGACACCGGTTGTACTGAATGTCAGCTTGCTTATTTTGCTCAAGATAAGGATTTATTACCTCCAAATATAGAAACGATGTCTCTAACCACAGGTCGAGAGCTGTCGTTCAAACCACACAACTTTGCGATGCTGTTTGCGAATGTTCGTTGGAACGATGGTTTCGGGAAACACCGACTTGTTAAACTATGCAGATAATGACGGAACTTGCGACCATAGTTGGCTAACGATGCTTTCGGGAAACGCACCCCTGTTTGTGTTTAGTGCAGTGGTGATTTGCTTATACAACCTGAAGAGGCAGGTGTCATCCTAAAATATCTTGAATGTCTTCAGTGTAATCTGATTCTCTTTATACAATAAAAATCCTATTAGAATTAAAATACCAAGGTCACTCGCATAAAAGGCCTCTCCATCTTAAAGTCCCAGGATGAATTTCAGTCCCAGTACGTCCCTGTCAGAGACTGATGTCAAGTTCATGAACGCATTGAAGTCTTTATCCAAATATTGAAGTCGAAATTCCTGCCCTTGGCGGACACTTTAATTTACAATCTTTTTGGAGAGTGCATTTGGTGCTTGTGCTTGCTTTTGCTTCCTCTTTGCTAAAGAAATAAGTAGAGGGATGACATTAGATTTGCATTTTACCAGCCACGTCTATATCCACTTTTATTTAGTATGTCTCGATCAGACATTGGAATAACATAATCATACAGGTAGGGTTAGGGTTAGGGGCTATCAGTGGTTTCTGTTCTTCAATGAATGTCTTGATTTCAGTGCATGACAATTTGAAATTTCATCTTTCCTGAAGCTCAGACTTCACCATTGCAACCGACAGTCTGTTTCTTTTATCAGACCAACCAAACATCCTCCATATGACTGAACACACTTTCTGCAGGCATTACTCACTGGAATGGAAAAACAAAAGCAACACTAGGCCTCCACGTCACACTCTCCAGCACTAAAGACACGATTAGCTACTTTGACAGTGTTGTTTGTGATGTGACACTTGCAAATACCCTTCACACTTTGTGGGTTAGCTTCTTTGAGTTTCTGAGAAACATATTTAACGGAAGCGTTATCTGCACCATCGGCACTGATCAGTCCTTTGTTTTCAGTAATAGACACTATTAGTTTGAATATGGCTTCACTAGATTCGTTGGAGTCGTCGTACAAGTCTAACAGTCCATACTTCACTCCCTCGGATAAACATAAATACGGGACCGTGTAGGGAAACAATTTTGTGTGTCCAGAATTGGACGCATCAGAACATACCGCAAAATATAAACTGGATATAAACTGTTCAGATCAGATGTGTGTTGAGCCAGTGCGGTTAACAGTGTATGCACTTCTCAGACGTTTCACACACTTAAAGCAACACTTCACTGTCACTAAAGCAACTCTAGCAGAATTAAAGATAATAACCAAAGATAATAACCAGAGGAGGAGCTGATGATGTTTAAAGGAAGAGCTATACTTATATATAATAAAGAGGAAGACGATCAGAAACGGACAGAAGCAGAAATGTCTGATCAGTGTGATCTGTGTCTGCTGGGACTGATCATTCTCTCTTCACTTCTCACAGGTAAAGAAATCTGTATTTTCTCTAAACACATTTAGTGGAATTAGTCTGGAAAGAGTTGATTTGAACATGCTCAGTTTATTCTTGCACACATTCACGTTGTGATCTCAGAGTTGTGTATTGATACACACAGATCATACTGTATTATTCCTGATACTGGACATAGTGTCACTCAAACATCTGATGATGAAGAATGATCTTCATATTAAGAGTGTGTCAGTGATTTGAACAGCTCTCTGATAAACACTCATAGTTTATTCTGGAGAGTGTGTTGATTGCTTTAAATGAGGAAAAACACTGTGATTGAATCTTCTGCTTGTTATGCTGGTATAGTTTATGGTTTCATTAATAAATATCATAATGATCACTGAGATCTACTGTGTTTCAGGCACCAGTGGAGTGGATGATGATCATGTGTTCATCAGTTCTGGTGTAGATGTCCGTCTGTCCTGTAATAATGCTCTTTCTGGCTGCAAATCAACTATGTGGATCTACACTAACAGCTTCAGACATTCAGCAACAGTTGAACTGATTGCTGGAGGGATAAAGAAGAAAGACACAGAGAGACACGAGAGACTGAGTCTGGAGTCTGACTGCTCTCTGAACATCAAGGACGTCACAGAAGAAGATTATGGATCTTACATCTGCAGACAATATGTGAACGACAGACAACAAGGAACTGATGCACGTGTTTTTCTGCATGTTCTTCATGGTAAGTTTATGATTATATGGTCAATTAAAAATTCTCCCTTTAAACTCAGATGATGATTTATGTGTTAAGTCATCTTCATTTATATAGCGCGTTTATCAATATAGATTGTTTCAAAGCAGCTTTACAGTGATAATAGGAAATTACAGTAACAGATTGTTTTGGCTTTACAGCAGATCTAGAATAAAGTTATTGTCCAGCTGAAGTTAGTTTTGATTGATTCACTTCAATGAAACTTCCAAAAAGAGCAGATTCTTTATTAAACTCAGATGATGATTGAAGAGTCTGTGATTTGTGTCTTGTGTTCAGTTTCAGTGTCTCCATCATCATCATCATCTTCATCATCACAGACTGAGATCAGTCCAGGCCGCTCTGTGACTCTCTCCTGTCAGTTGTATTCTGTATTCTCCTGTAATTATTGGGTCAGTTCTGATGGAGTTGAGCTGTTGTGGGTGAATCAGACTGGTGTTGATCTGAAGACAGACTCCAGATATCAGATATCATCATCATCATCATCATCATCATCATCAGATCGATATCACTGTATCATCACTCTGACTACAACACTCCTGAATGAAGATAACAACAGAGAGTGGAGATGTCAGCTTACTCGCAGAAATCAACTCCAGACGTCAGTCACATACACTGTCAAGTATTCAGGTGAGAAACACTGTTAAAGATCCTCATGATGTCAGGAACACTGAGGTCTATCAGTATCACTGAACCAGAACAAACTGAGGGAACAAAAGCTGCTTTGACTCTCACAGAAGAGAAACTCAAAGCTTCGCTTCAAACTAATGAACTGCAGTGAAGTCACAGTCCCAAAAGACATGCTGGAATAATAAAGGAATTGAAACTTGACAGCAAAAAATTAAACTTTTTATAATGTGACGATCAAAGTTAAAGAGCCCCTATCATAGCATTTGAAATGTTCCTATTTTTGTTTTAGGAGTTCCCAAAAACAGTTTAACATGCATGCAAGGATAAAAAACACTTTATTTGTCTTATAATATGCATTTATTTTTAACTGATTTGCTCAACGACTCCCAAATGATTCGTACATCGACTCATTTTTCCAAACCACTCCTTTGCGTGATGCTACCTAGAAGCTGCGCTGAGCGTAACTTACACACACACACAGATACACGAGCACACACATACTGCCTCACGCCCCGGCGCAACAAAACCGTTCAAAACCCATAAAAGTAACAATTATTAATAATACTTACAGGTTGTGATTCAAAGGAGGAAGCTGATCCATATACGTACACCAGTGATGCGCGGGTCAATGTATAAACAACCCGCAACCGACCGACGTTTTCAGCTACCCGCCCGCAACTCGGACCGCAAAAAAAAGTACAAAAAATATTGTACCCGACCCGCTTCCTGACCGCATTTTTTAAAAGTAGTAAATGCTCATCGGAGCGTTATTGGGCCATAGACGTGTAACAACACAGCATCGCAAGAAGACGTAGGCCTTGCTACACATAACAAAGGCAATGCCAGCATTTTGGTCATCATCTTTCATTATTTCAGCAAATGTCTCCCACACTTACTCTTTCTATTTGTGTATTTGCGCTGCTTCCACTCCCCAGTCTTCACCTTTTCTCTTGCCGCCTCCATCTCTCTGCAGACTGTAGTGATTGAGGAGAGCAAGATGGCACCTGTAACTGGCAGAGCCGCGGCTCGTCTCCTGCTGTGTAAATTATTAATGGTCTGTTTCTCAGTGTACGTGATCATCTCAGCCTGCATAACAGATGGATGCGTCTTGGCTTTATGGACTTACGACCGGGACTCTGTTTCACATCAGAGAGTCGATGGAGATCCTGTTTAGTAATTACGACAGGTTCAAACAGGCATTTCCTCCTCCATTTGCTATCAATCCTGACTCACCTGACTACTTGCTACTATACCGGGCTCCGGGTAGGGTCCGTAGGAGATTCAGGAAAAGAGGCTTGCGGTCCGGTGTCCAGGTCAGGCGAAGGCGTGCAGCTGCGCGCGGTGGCTCTGTTGTTTTTGGCCGCTGGGACCGCATCCAGTGCCTGCGGCGGATTCCTCTTCTCGATGTGAGCGGCAGCGTATCTTCGCCGCCGCCTGTTCGGATTTCAACGGGTGTCATGGATCCTTCACAGCGCTGGAGTTGTGGTCAGAGATTTTTGCCGCAAATGTTTACTTCCGTGTTTGTGCCGGCTCTTTCCAATTGGACCGTCAGGAGACCATGTGACCGCTGGTCGTGCCTGCAACCAATCCCGTTGCAAAGCAGGGACACTGCCTCCGTGACGTCGTCCAAAATACATTTCGGCCTGTTGAATGCTCGTTCATTTGCGAATAAATCGCATTCATTAAACGATCTTTTCATAAGAGAAGGCCTGGATATTATGTGTTTATCAGAGACATGGCAGAGAGAGGAAGAGCTTATTCATTTAAATGAGCTCTGCCCAGCTGGTTGCTCTGCTATTGGGAGGCCCCGCCCTTCTCGTCGCGGTGGTGGACTGGCTATTGTACACAAGGACATCCACAAATGTAATGAAATTTTGCCCCAAAAATTCTCTTCTTTTGAATTGCAGATGGTAAAGGTGGGGTTTTCATCCCCTTTCTACTGTATTTTGGTTTATCGACCTCCGGGCCCTGCTGCTGTCTTTCTAAAGGATTTTAGTGAATTCTTATCCTCTATAACTAAGATGGAATCTGTCTTAATCCTTGGAGACTTTAATCTTCATGTTGATGACAGCTCATCTTGCCCCGCAATGGAATTTTTAACATTGACTGAAACTTTTAATTTCAATCAGCATGTATCTGAGCCCACTCACCAAAAAGGCCATATTTTAGACTTAGTTTTTACACTTGGCCTAGATATATTAAATGTATCTGTAAATGATGTCTATATGAGCGACAATAATATTGTTCTGTTTGATCTTCACTTCAGTTCTGACCCAAAACTTCCAGTAATTAGGTCTAAGAGACGTGTTATCACGGCAAATACTGCAGATACTTTTTCTGATTTGTTTGATTCTGCTCTTGTTATGGACTGCCCTGATGTGGATGATTTCGTTCACTGTTTAAACAATCACTGTGAAAAAAATTCTGGATCAGGTGGCACCTGTTAATTCAAACTTGCCTACTCAGGATAAAATGTTGCCTTGGATAAACGAAGAGATTTTACAACTTAAAAGACTGTGTAGAAAGACTGAACGCCTGTGGAAATCCACTAGCCTTGAGGTACACAGGCTCTATCTCAGAGAACTTGTGTTGTCCTATAATGTGAAGGTTGGAAAAGCCAGATCTGACTATATTCGTCAACTAGTAACATTAAATAAAAAAAATCCTAAAGTGCTGTTTGATACGATCAACACACTTGTTTGCCCTGCTGCTCCAGTTATCCCTGTTTTTTTGTGAAGCTGACAGCAATGCATTTTTGGGTTTTTTCACAAATAAAATTAAAATGATTAAAGATAAAATCCCATCTCATTCGTGTGGTATCACTGCTGTATTTAAGCCAGTCTCAAGCATGTGGTCCACTTTTAGGACGGTGACGATTTCTGATATTTCTGAATTGGTGACCAGAATGAAGCCATCTACCTGTTCTTCAGACGTCATTCCTTTCAGATTATTCAAAAAAGTGTTTGATGAAATTGGCCCTTGTGTAACTAAAATGGTTAACCTCTCGCTGTCTACTGGCGTTTTTCCAGATGCTTTTAAGCATGCTATAGTGGAACCATTACTAAAAAAGGCAGGTCTGGACCCGTCGGATTTGAATAGTTTTCGGCCTATTTCTAAGCTCCCGTTTTTATCCAAGCTCATTGAGAAGGTAGTCTGCGAACAGTTAACATTTTACCTGGAAAATAGTAACATCTATGAGCCATTCCAGTCAGGTTTTCGTAAACAACACTCTACCGAAACGGCCTTACTGAAAGTGTCAAATGACATTATGATTTCTGCTGATTCTGGAAAACACACTGTTCTAGTTCTCTTGGATCTGTCTTAAGCCTTTGACACCGTCGACCACCAGGTTTTGCTGAAAAGATTAAAGGATCAAGTAGGGCTGTCAGGGTCAGTTCTGCAGTGGTTTACCTCATATTTATCTGGGCGTAGTTTCAGTGTTACAGCTATGGGGTCTGCAGACTTGCTCTGTGGAGTCCCTCAAGGCTCCGTTCTGGGCCCTGTTTTATTTTTGTTGTATTTGATCCCTTTGGGAAAGATCATACAAAGGTTCAATGATGTTTCTTTTCACCTATTTGCCGATGATATCCAACTTTACTGCTGCTTCAAGCCATCAGAGATCTGTAAGTTAAACTCCTTGCTTCTTTGTCTTGTGGAAATTAAAAAATGGCTAAGTGAAAACTCCCTGCAGCTAAATGCAGACAAGACAGAAACATTGATCATTGCCCCTGAGGATGTAATCCCTGGGATTAAACAATACTTGGGTGATCTAGGCCAGTCTGCTAAGCCAAGTCTTAGAAATTTGGGAGTTATCCTCGACAAAGACATGTTGTTAGTGCAGCACTGCAAGCAGCTGACGAGAAACTGCTTCTTTCAATTAAGGAAAATCTCGAAACTTAGAAATATGGTTTCAAGAAATGATTTGGAGCTTATCATTCATGCCTTTGTGTCTTCGCGTTTAGACTATTGTAATAGTCTATTTTTATGCCTAAACCAGAAGGAACTCTCTCGACTGCAATTAGTCCAAAACTCTGCAGCCAGAATTTTAACACGTACAAATAGGAGGTCTCACATATCCCCAATCCTAAAAGAACTTCATTGGTTACCAGTGTCTTATAGGATAAATTTTAAAATTTTGGTTTTAGTTTTCAGAGCTTTACATGGCCAGGCTCCCCCTTATATTAGTGACCTAATTCAGCGTTATGCCCCTGTACGTGCTCTGAGGTCTGTGGATCAGAACCTGCTGACGGTTCCACGCACTCGCTACCGTACTAGAGGTGACCGATCTTTTCAGGCAGTTGCCCCCAGGTTATGGAATGACCTTCCACCGTCTATGCGCTCCTCTGATTCTGTTCATGTGTTTAAATGGAGACTTAAGACACACTTATTTGTTCAGGCTTTCAATTAGCTACCTGTGGGTTGATATGATCATGTACTGTTTATGTTTTTATTGTGTGTATTTTATGATATAAATTGTTTTTGTTGTAAAGCACTTTGTGGCCCTATACCTGTGAAAGGTGCTATATAAATAAACTTTTACTTACTTACTTACTTACTTACTAGTGATCAGAGACATGGCCGGTTCGTGAACGAATCGTTCTTTTGAACCGGTTCTTTTTAGTGAACCGGTCGAACCAGTACGCTAAATCGAACTGAATCGTTCGAAACAGTTCGCGTCTTGCGTCAGTGCTGATCCAGAAGTTACTAAAGTTACTCACTTTCAGACATGCCTGATAGCCCCTCCGAATCAAAATAAATCAATATCCTGAATTATATTTTACTCCAGTAACTCCAATAGTTCACTGAACCGAGACATGTTGGTGCCACTGTTGAGAGAAGTGATGAGCACGAGCAGCTGATACTGCGTACTACCGAACACACAGGGACAGCAGTTCTCGAATCACCAGTATAGATCCGGGAACTGTTTAGACTGAGCTTGTGTGTTATCTTCGTGCCAGTTATTAAGCCAATAATGTGTAGGGCTGTATATTTCATCAAAAAATTGTGTCTAGTGCTATATTAATACAAATGTTTAATTGGCATCTTTTTTTCAAATGACCCGACCGACCGCAACCCAAATATCATTAAAAACATTTTTGGATGACCCGTAACTGCGGGTAACCGCGGGTGACCACAGGCACCCGCTCATTTCGGATCAACCCGCGCATCACTGATATACACTGCGTAAGTAAGTTACTGAGCCCTCCTTCAGGAACAACCGCTTGCGAATCCACATTTGAATTCATGTATGTTTTTGAACGATTCGTCAATAAAATGATGAGAACACAATCGGGCTATACTGTTGTGGTATCGTTGCAAATGTAACAGACTTAGTTGAATTCTGTTATGCTGCACTAATTCTGGAGGTACTGGCGCTCATTGGATATGTGTATGCGCAACGTATTTTTCCCTTCGGGGCTTGCCGTAGATAGGCATGTGTCATGCGCACGGGATGTACTAGAGTGTCGCGGGTTTGTGAGAGTTGGTGATCTGAGATGTGAAGCAATAAAGTGGATAAGAGTGAAGAGTTCAAAGTTAAACTGCTACCGTTTATTGTTTTCTTATTTCCAAGTGTTAGGCGAACCCTGATTAAACGCTTGGTCACACAAATATCAACTCTAACCACCGATTCTTCACATGCTCGTCCCTGGTAAATGAAATAAAGTGGCTGAACTATCTTTGCATTGTAGAACACAGCGTCTACTCCACATGATGCTATGATGAAGTATTTGAATTAGGGATGTCTCGATACCACTTTTTCACTTCCGATACCGATGCTGCAGTTTTGGCTTTTGCCGATACCGATATTAATCCGATATTTTTAGTTTATTTTTAATTGCTATATTTTTAATATAGCAATTTTCTCAATTAGCCTCTTAAAATATACCTCCAGTGTGTGTATGTATATATATATTCAATACTTAAAGCTAGCTATAGCTACCAACAGGTTTAAAGTTAAAACAATTTAAACAGCAGCATTCTACATTGTAAATACCAGTACAGTTTTTTTTAAAGCAAGTAGAATTTCTATAATTGTGTGTTAAACTCATTATCACTCTGGTGTGTGTTAAACACAATCTACAGACAGCTTCATAATAAAGATAAACAATAAATCCCCAAAATATATGATCATGATCAATGACAAAAAATGCTATTATAAACTAGATTAGTGAATAATAAATATTGCTCTTTGTATTGTTGTAAAATACATTCATGAAAAACAATATAACAAAAATTAAAAAGAGAATTATTTTAGATATAGCCAAAGACTACTAAAAAATTGAGACATGTTTTAAGTGTATAGCACAGCTATTTAATGAGGCAGCAACATTAATAATTATTAATGTTAATAAGCTTTAATTGCGTCACTGCATTATGATAAGAATGACTCCAACACAGTGCGGCACAAAGCGCTTATGCGCATTCCTAGCGCAGAATGATGCGCTTGAAACCACGTGGAGTTACAGCAAAGCAGCCGAGTATGCACCCTATGGTATGCATGCTGCGCGTCGAGTCCGCTTTGAAAAGTTCAAAGCATAAAGGAAATACATATTGATGGACAGTGTATTAAAAAGTATCTATCTATGCAATAGTTTATTGAGCCTTTTCTTTTAACAGTTTTAAATTTCAGTTACTGTGCGCGTGAAGAACAATAGTGCTCTGACTCTAGTGTTGTGATCTAACCGACAGCGTCCGACACCTGGTAGAAAGTAACACGATTAAGTTACAGCAATAAAGTCCAGCAAGATAATGTTGTTTTATGCGAAAATATAGACCCTAATCTACAGATAAAGTGTCTTCTATCTTGAAGATAGTTTCATCATTTACTGTAACCGAACGCGACGCGCTGTTTGAGTGCTGAATGGAGAATGACTGACAGCCGCGAGAGAAAAACGTTTACGTGATCCTGAATTTAATGACTTATATATTAATTTCTCTCTGACATAATGGCTTCAGAACACTTATAATAGAGTGCACGAAAACGTCATGGTACTTTAGACTGTTTTTGTGCCTTCTGTGGGGCTTAACAATAACATAATAGTATACGCACTGTAGTGAAGTTTTTCTTCTTCCACGCAACAGACCAGGAGACTCTTGAGGTATCTTACACGCAGAAGTTCTTTATTGCGTAGCTGTAGTCATCTCAAAGATAGTCTAAGATAGTCTAACTAAGGGAAAATATTCCCTTACAATTTATACATTTAGAGGGGAGGAGTTTACATTGAGGGGGGAGAAACTGAAACAAAAGTAAATGTATATGATTCAACAGACACCTCAGTTCATCAGCATAGCAGTTTTCTGTGCCTTGAGATGCTAATCTGGAGGAGTTACATTGAGGAGGAGTCTCTTGAAACAAAGCAAATGTAAATGATTCAGCAGATTACCAGAGACGCTAATCTAATCAGTCTGACCAGCGTGGTCACAATTTTACCATTACAAAAGCAAAGCTGAATCTTGAACTTAATGGCCAGGAAGCGCATAAAGACAAAAGCTAATGTGTGACACCTGAAATGCTTGGCTTAATCTTATTGGCCTCAAAATGGTAAACACTGTATACATTTTACAGTTGAAAATACTGTTAAACCTTAATGAAACATTGAATAAATTTGTATTTCTTCAGCACAATATCGGATTTGGATCGGCCTCGTCTGATCGATACCCGATCCCGCAAAAATGGCTGGATCGGAGCCGATACCGATCCTGAGTATCGGATCGGGACATCCCTAATTTGAATGTGTAGACTTCAAGTTTGCACTTCCGTCTGCGCGCAGTAACTGGGCGCGGCCAATATGTCTCTGCATCACTACGAACCAGCTAATGACTCGTTTCAAAAACAATTTATTTCATAGACTCAGAGTCGACTCTCACTTTTGGAAGACAACAACTTTATATACGGTGCACTTTCAGATATAAATCTTTGCAGGATGTTTTCATTCCCTTAGAGCTATATTCCACACCATATGAACAGTCATTTACAAAACTCTATGATAGGGGCTCTTTAAGCTGTGTGTTTATAACTTGTTTTTGCGCCTTTAAACATGCTTCAGTCCATTCAAATTCCTCTATTTCTTCTTGTCTTGAATGTCTTTCCTCCATGTGTTTAATTTGTCTACAGCAGACTCTTTAGAGTTAGACATTATTACATTTTTCACCTCTTTTTCCAATTATTTCCTCTATTAATGACAGTTTGGGAAAGTACATTAGCCTTCTTGCTCTTAATTACAACATTTATAAATGTGGTAAGCTATTGCATTTTGCAGAAAACCTTAATTAAAGGATTAGTTCACTTTTGAAAAAACTTTTGCTGATAATTTACCCACTCCCATGTCATCCAAGATGTCCAC
>NW_024121263.1:0-130655 GCF_016745375.1 Pimephales promelas | reverse complement strand
CTGACATCTTTGAAAAATACAAATGCAACATTATGACAATGATTAAATATTACCCAGAGCAATCTGCTGTAATACATCCTTAATGTAACTAGAAAGACTATTAATATTACAGTATAATATAATTTAAAATAAAATCAGTAAATCTTCATTCCTTTCCATACCCACTAACATTTCTCTTAGTTTCAGATAACGTAAGATAGCCAAACTGAGCCTGGTTGCAAAGTAGTTGTAGAGTTTTTGACAGCATCAATAATAATGTACGATGGGCTACATATTAAATGTTCTAGCCCAAAAATGTTAGACGAGCTTCTTCCAACTTACGCCCGTTTCACACATACTCCGTTTGCAGTGCGTATAAACGGAGTATGTGTGAAACGGGCGTTACCTTTTTCTCCATCACGACACATGTGTTCGCGCGATGTTGTTGGTTACCTAGTAACGAACGTACGGTGGCCGAGGATGTTCCGTCCATTTCCGTGTGTTCGCGCTACTGAATGACATGTCATGTATAGATCAGTGGTGTACGCAGCGCGCATATATGTTGCCTAGTAACGAACGCAATCTGGCGGAGGTACGCGCTGGCGGCAGGAAACTTCACTTTGTTTGCCTGCGCCTCGTATACAACGTTAGAAAGCTTTCAGCCAGGACAACTTGGTTGGCATTGCCTTTTCAGCGTGAGAAATACACAGTGTGGCGTGTGAGCGTGTGAACCGGTCGAAATGAGTGTGTCTCACGGCCAATGCGTGAGACTTGAGAACCCTGCACACACACACACACACGATTTAGCTATTACATTTGTGTTGCGGTTATGAGGGGGTCCTTGGAATTTTTTTTGCCCTATGAGGGGTTTCTATCTCCAGATAGTTTGAACCCCTGATCTAAACTATGCAGACGAACATTGAGTTATAGAAGTCTATAGTGTGTTATGTGTATATTAGGCCATAGAGATGTGTTTTTAGTCTAGATTTGAACTGACAGAGTGTGTCTGCTTCCCGGACAATGTTAGGAAGATTGTTCCAGAGTTTTGGTGCTAAATAGGAAAAGGATCTCCCGCCTGCAGTGGATTTAGATATTCTAGGTATTATCAACTGGCCGGAGTTTAGAGATCGCAATAGACGTGAAGGACTATAATGAGTTAAGAGCTCGATCAAATACTGCAGAGATAAACCATTTAGTGCTTTATACGTAATTAATAAGAGTCTGTGATTTGTGTCTTGTGTTTCAGTTTCAGTTTCTCCATCATCATCATCTCCATCATCATCACAGACTAAGGCAGCGATGTCATTCTGCATGATAAATGAGAAGGAAGTGAAGACACCCAACATCGCTTAGAGCACCTTTAAGGCTTTTAATGGCAAGTTACCCATTTGTTACACTGGATCACAAAACCAGTCACCTGTCGCAGGTGTATATTTATGGCAATACCCAATAATACACTGAATCGATTTTCTGATGCCAAAAATCATTAGGATATTAATTAAAGATGCTCCATATAGATATTTGGTAAATTTACTACCGTAGATACATAAGACATTTCTTTTTGTGAGTGAATGCAGAAATCTGAACATTAATGCACAACTTTAAAGGCGATTTTCTCAATGTTTCATTTTTATTTTTTTATTTTATTTTTTGCACCCTCAGATTCCAGATGTTCAATAGTTGTATCTCGACCTATCCTAAGAAACCATACATCAATGGTTAGCTTATTTATTCAGCTCTCATGTGATGTGTAACTCTCAATTTCAGAAAACTGACCCATGTGACTGGTTTTGTTGTCCAGGGTCACGTTTAGGTAATAAATATTTTTTTTTTCCAGTGATCATAGCGAGGGCTTGGAGCCAGAAGGGCGTAAGTGGCTTTTAACAAACTTTACAGGAGAGACAAAACAAAATTTTGACCACGCTTCAATCACCTGTATTATTAACCTTAAACCATTGCAACCACAGGCATACTTACATGAATGAGTATTTAAGTAAAAAATGTACGGCATATTAACATTTTCAAAAAAACAAAAAGTCAAATACGTCAGATACGTCTTTTTGTTGCTTTATTCAAAACAGTTTGATCTCAGATCGGTATTTTGGCACCATTGGATAGAGCTCATCGAGACCTTTATTTTGATATAAAGAACTCATATTCGCCCAAAATGCCACTTACGCCCCTCTGGCTCCAAGCTCTCGATTGCACGAGGATCAGTGTGTAATTTCCTTTATTCCTATATTGTGTGTGATGTTGATAGGATGTTGTCTGTATTTTATGAATTGGATGTCATTTGTATTTAAACAGCAGTATTGAATTGTGTGTATCCAAGACAAATTTCCTTCGGGACAATAAAGCCAATCTTATGCATATATGAATTAAAATACAGTTTGAATTTCTAGTGAGTACACATCCGTTATCCTTATTCGAGCTTGTGCTGCTCTCTAATCAACGTCTGAAATTTAGTTTTATGTGCACTCTTGAAAAATGGACAATGATCAAAACACCTTTAAAAATAGAGCAGCACAAAGCAATATTTAATGTTTCATGTGTCTGAGATTTCCAGTGTAAATGGGCGGAGCTTACGTGAATATTCACGAGTTTCCTGTTTCGTGTTAACCTGCCAATGAAACTATTAGCGCTCCTCTGCTAGCATAACGGTAATTAGCGTACTTTGAACAAAGCTAAGCTTATATTCTGTTATTCATACACAACAGTTTAGCCTATGTTGGTACTTTATTAGCGTATAATGTGTCAGTTACAGCTGTGTTTGATATGATTACAGCCAATGATTTGTGTCAGTAATGAGACGTGTTGTTCATGATGACAGAGGAAGTCCACTATAGAGGAGGAAGGATGCCCTCCCTTCTCCGTCACTCTGCAGACACTCTGTGTGACTCTACGACTGCTGGCCTTTTCTTGCACAAAAATAAATAACCTTTAAAGAAAATGTATACGTGTTTGTCTCTTATTCAGTGATCTAAAATTGTTTGCCACCACAAGATCTTACAAATGTTTGTGCATACGTTTCCTCCAATTGGGCATTTATTTCATGGCTTGGCAGAACGCGGTCGGTTTCTTGATAACAGACCTGCTCAGTATAACACACGTTTCGATGATAAACAGAGCGTTGCCATGGACACAGTTCGGGTTTAGCGGAAGCAATACAGTCGTTTTTAAATCAACAAACTGCTTTTTAAATCAATATTTTGTTACATTATTGATTTATTTGGTTGGTAGCCATCATGTAATAAGCTGGATAATCTATAGCGAATACAAACGCTTCAAAAATTAACAACGCATCGCTATACATTATCCCTTACATATGTTATATTTTCATAGATATATTATATACTGACTGTACACATGACATACTGTGACTTATGTGTTGGAGATTAGGTTTTGCTGACCGGGGGTGCGTTTCCCGTTGGCTAATTCACTACCATAGTACGATGCATCATTGGAAAAATCAACTAGCTAGTCACGACTGTTTCCCGAAACCCACTGTCGCAAAGTATCGTTCAACCATGTTGGTTTCGCACGTGGTGGAGTAATAACTACCTTTAATGAAACTGTTTGAGATCCAATTAACACTAGATTTGTTTTATATAAATTACAGACATGTCATCTGAGGAGTATTTCGAATTATTCTCAGTTGTTTTGCTTTATTACCAGACTCAATATTTGGCTCGTTCTTACATGGTAGAGCAGGTTCACACATGAGCACTCTTCAAACACGTTACTTCAAATCTTTTGACAAACTAAAAGACGTAAATTACATTTGTATATATTTTAAATAAAAGGCACTGGTTGTACTGAATGTCAGTTTGCTTTTTTTGCTCAATATAAGAATTTATTACCTTCAAATGTGATGCAATATACTACAAACGATGCCTCTAACCACAGGTCGAGAACTGTCGTTCAAACCACACAACTTTGCGATGCTGTTTTCGAATGTTCGTTGGAACGATGGTTTCGGGAAACACAGACTCGTTAAACTATGCAGATAATGACGGAACTTGCGACCATAGTTGGCTAACGATGCTTTCGGGAAACGCACCCCTGGTTGTGTTTAGTGCAGTGGTGATTTGCTTATACAACCTGAAGAGGCAGGTGTCATCCTAAAATATCTTTGAATGTCTTCAGTGTAATCTGATTCTCTTTATACGATAAAAACACTATTAGAATTAAAATACCAAGGTCACTCGCATAAAAGCCCTCTCCATCTTAAAGTCCCGGGCTAAATTTCAGTCCCAGTACGTCCCTGTCAGAGAATGATGTCAAGTTCATGAACTCATTGAAGTCTTTATCTATATATTGAAGTCGAAATTCCTGCCCTTAGCGGACACTTTAATTTACAATCTTTTTGGAGAGTGCATTTGGTGCTTGTGCTTGCTTTTGCTTCCTCTTTGCTAAAGAAATAAGTAGAGGGATGACATTAGATTTGCATTTACCATACCCATCTATAGTCACGTTTTATTTAGTATGTCTCGATCAGACATTGGAATAACATAATCATACAGGTAGGGTTAGGGTTAGGGGCTATCAGGGGTTTCTGTTCTTCAATGAATGTCTTGAATTCAGTGTATGACAATTTGAAATTTCATCTTTCCTGAAGCTCAGACTTCACCATTGCAACCGACAGTCTGTTTCTTTTATCAGACCAACCAAACATCCTCCATATGACTGAACACACTTTCTGCAGGCATTACTCACTGGAATGGAAAAACAAAAGCAACACTAGGCCTCCACGTCACACTCTCCAGCACTAAAGACACGATTAGCTACTTTGACAGTGTTGTTTGTGATGTGACACTTGCAATCGCCCTTCACACTTTGTGGGTTAGCTTCTTTGAGTTTCTGAGAAACATATTTAACGGAAGCGTTATCTGCACCATCGGCACTGATCAGTCCTTTGTTTTCAGTAATAGACACTATTAGTTTGAATATGGCTTCACTAGATTCGTTGGAGTCGTCGTAAAAGTCTAACAGTCCATACTTCACTCCCTCGAATAAACATAAATGCTGGACCGTGTAGGGAAACAATTTTGTGTGCCCAGAATTGGACGCATCAGAACACACCGCAAAATAGTGCGCTTTCTGCAACTCTGCAGCTAATCTTTGCTGACTAAATGGTGCAAACACAATTTCCACAAAGTTCTCCACAAAGACGTCTTAGTTGACACTGAATATTTTTGCACTGACCTTCCCACAGTCACTTGACAGGTAGCCACCACCGTGATAGGTAACTGTTAATTCGGCGTCAGTAATCTTTTCCTCTGAGTCGTCTGGTTACTTGAACGCAACTCTGATGTTTCTTTGTTTTATCATGGTCATCCGAAGCAGTTTTGCCTTCATGTTGAACCAGAATTTTAACTGAGCAAACGGAGCAGGTAGCGTAAAGTGGGTCGCCCGGTGTTGGCTTTAGCCATGTAGAGTAATAGTCATTTTTCATCCAGTCATTATTAAAGTATGTCGAACGATTCATTTTCTTTTTTACTGGCCTGTCCGTCTTTGTGAACAGACTGTCATCTTCGTCTTCCGTCTCGCCACCCATGTTAACGCTAACGAACGACGTCGACGTACATTCTTCTTCACACTGCTTCTCAAATTGCCGCCTGTAGAAACTGGCTAGCTGCCAAGAAGACCGACGCGCCTAGATGATGTAGCCGACGTCACGTCACATGTCCCAGAGCCAATGATAGCGGATTCTACACACAAGAGAAACCAAGCACCCTGAGCACAACGCATTCGCTATTTCAAGCGGAGAGAAAATAGTTAATTGAATATTCATATTCTTGAAAACCGCCTTGTGCTTTTTTGAAAACCGGGACATTTAGTGGATACATTTCCGGAAGATGGACAATCCCGATAAAACCGGGACAGGTGTCAACACTACCCCATATTTGTCACATGCCTGTCCTGTCTTGTGTTGCACATGGGTGTTTTGTCATTTTGGGCCATGTGCTCGTGTCATTGTCTGATCCCTCCCCCTCGTTACCTGATTAGTGTTTGAGTTGTTCCACCTGTTCCCTCTTGATTTGTTCCCTTTATAAGCCTCCTTTTGTTTGCAGTCTTTGTCAGTTCATTCTGTCACGATTCAAAAGGAGAGGGAGAACTCAAATGCAGTATAAGGATTTATTTAACAAAAGAAAACAAAACACAAAGTAAAAACCCACAAGGGGGGAAAAACATGAACAACACTGAATACTCAAAACACAACCAACTAGGAACACACAGACCAAACCAGGAAACATCTGACAATGAACCGACAAAGACTGCAAACAAAAGGAGGCTTATAAAGGGAACAAATCAAGAGGGAACAGGTGGAACAACTCAAACACTAATCAGGTAACGAGGGGGAGGGATCAGACAATGACACGAGCACATGGCCCAAAATGACAAAACACCCATGTGCAACACAAGACAGGACAGGCATGTGACAATATTATCCGGAGTTTGAATGATGCCATTTCCTTTCTTACCTAATCTGTAAAAGACAAGACCATGTTTAGTGTCAACCACACATATGAAACCAATTTAGTAACATAATTTAAATCTGAATAAAATCTTTTTATGGTCAGTTCTCCACCCTTTCCAGAGGTAAAACCTCCTACTATCGAGGCAAAATTGGCCCGAACACCGTCCATCATTTCTCAGGTTTCTGCCACGGGGAAATTAGGCCCTTTTGATTTCATGGTTCCAACCCTGTGGTGTCGCCAACACTGATATTAAAATCCTCGAGCATGATTGTGAACGGGAGTGGGAGCATGTCAATTGAAAGGGGAGACACAGCATCAACATCCAACTTATGGGCAACGCCGACCTCATAATATCCAACTGTGTTGTGAAATGGCCAGGGTCTGTTCATGATGCTTGTACTCTAAGAGAGAGTGCACTATACAGAGAGCTTCAATCCCACCGACCAAATGGCATAGTATTGGGAGACAGCGTTTATCCACTCCTAGCATGGCTAATGACCCGTTTTCCAGTTGCACACACACCTGAGCAGGCACGCTTCAACTCCTCACATTGAAAAACAAGATAAAAAAGTTGAGCAATTCAGTTGTAGAAAAGAAGATGAGCTGTTTTTTGAATGTGTGAGAGTTCACACTCGTCCGCCTAAACTGCTGACAGTGTGTGTGTGTTAACTGAGTTCTCAATGCCAGCGTTAACACGAACACACACACGAAGAAGCTTTAGACCATGAGCTTAGATCATTACGATAGAGTCAAAAAAGTCCAAACAAACCTGACTGACCGACACAGAAGACCATCATTACTGTGGACAGCAGGTTACGGCATGATTGGTCTTTGTTCTCGGTGTGACTCGATAGATATATCAAGACCCGTTTCATTACAAAAGGAAAAATTTAAAGATTATATATTTTTGACCACAACATTAACATTATCTTCAGAGCGTGGAGCCGACGACACATGCTGTGACACAAGAGGATATTCATAAAGGAGTCTGGATCTGATCTATTTCTGAGGCTGGAGAGAGTAAAGCTCAACATTATAATCATGTGTAGAAACTCTTCCTGAAGGCATTTAAGATCTGCTTTACAGACACTCATGAAGTGTGTGCAAATACTTTCTGTTCCACAAAACTGGCTCGTCTCTTCACTGGTGTTGATTCGTCGTAAGAGACGTGATGAAACTCAGTTGAACTGATGATGATCATCAAAATACCTTAAAAACTGTTTTAGAGTTCATTTTCTACGAGTGAGTCACGGATAGTGGAAGAAGAAAACTAATTTTATTACTAATGATGCCATTAATTTATTTCTAGATTTTAAAGTCATGCGGGAAACTGCTAAAATAAAGAAGTGAAACTAACAGTAATGCTCTCATGTGCAAAAGTAGATATAAACCGTTCAGATCAGATGTGTGTTGAGCCAGTGCGGTTAACAGTGTATGCACTTCCCACACGTTTCACACACACTTAAAGCAACACGTCACTGTCACTATAGCAACTCTAGCAGAATTAATAACCAAAGATAATAACCAGAGGAGGAGCTGTAACTGTATACAATGAAGAGGAAGACGGACAGAAACGGACAGAAGCAGAAATGTCTGATCAGTGTGATCTGTGTCTGCTGGGACTGATCATTCTCTCTTCACTTCTCACAGGTAAAGAAATCTGTATTTTCTCTAAACACATTTAGTGGAATTAGTCTGGAAAGAGTTGATTTGAACATGCTCAGTTTATTTTTGCACACATTCACGTTGTGATCTCAGAGTTGTGTATTGATACACACAGATCATACTGTATTATTCCTGATACTGGACATAGTGTCACTCAAACATCTGATGATGAAGAATGATCTTCATATTAAGAGTGTGTCAGTGATTTGAACAGCTCTCTGATAAACACTCATAGTTTATTCTGGAGAGTGTGTTGATTGCTTTAAATGAGGAAAAATACTGTGATTGAGTCTTCTGCTTGTTATGCTGGTGTGTTTAATGTGAATGATCACTGAGATCTACTGTGTTTCAGGCACCAGTGGAGTGGATGATGATCATGTGTTCATCAGTTCTGGTGTAGATGTCCGTCTGCCCTGTAATAATGCTCTTTCTGACTGCAAATCAACTACATGGAACTACTATAACAAATTCAGACATTCATCAGCAGTTGAACTGATTGCTGGAGGGATAAAGAAGAACGACACAGAGAGACATGAGAGACTGAGTCTGGAGTCTGACTGCTCTCTGAACATCAAGAACGTCACAGAAGAAGATTGTGGATCTTACAGCTGCAGACAATATGTGAACGGCACGCAACAAGGATCTGATACACGCGTTTATCTGCATGTTCTTCGTGGTAAGTTTATGGTTATATGGTCAATCTAAAATTCTCTCTTTAAACCTATGCTGATTTATCAGACTATTGTCTGAAGTATAAAATAATTGGTTACCTGTAAGCCAATCACATAACTTCTGGTTATGACGTGTGTTATTCATCAGCAGCCGTATTGAACTTCCACTGTATATACATGTGTGATGCGGAAACGAAACCATTGAGCAGAAAACAGAGTGAACATGGCTGACCGAGTTTTGCTCCCTCCTTATGTAACCGGTGGCTCGCGACACCAGTTATACTTGTCTGCGTTGTGTAGATAAAGAAGACACTGGACCACAGGCGGCGATTTCACTGGTTTACTCTGATAGACAAATAAAATGTAATCAGCCTCTTAGTGAGAGTCGCCCTCTCTAGCTCTATAAAACAAATGTGATGTACACTTGTCACACGTGTTCTCATTTCACATTTAGGCCCAGATGTTAAAACATCACTTAATCGGGACAAAATTTACGAAAATAGCCACACAGATAAGTAAAATAATATTATACACAGGAATTAGAATGAAAATTTAGACATAAAAGCAACACTTAATATATAGATTAAAGATGATTATCAGGAGCCCAAAATAACCTCACCTCTCACTGCATCATCAGTGCAAAGAGGAAGAGGAGGAGACAGAACAGGAAATTATATTGACTCATGACATCACATTGTCACGATACACTTAACAAAAGTGAAGGGAAGGACTCAAGTGCAGTGAAGGGATGATTTATTAACAAAATAAAACAAAACACAAAGCAAAAACCCACGAGGGGGAAAACATACTCAACAAAACATAAATCTGAACTTGAACTGAAATACCATACACTGACCATGAATAACACCAGGGAACAGGGGAGACATAAGACAAAGATCCAACACAGACTGCAAACATGAAGGAACTTAAATAGGGAACAAATCAAGAGGGAACAGGTGGGAGAACTCAAACACTAATCAGGTAACGAGGGGGAGGATCAAACAATGACAGGAGCACATGGCTCAACATAACAAAACCACCCATGTGCTAACACGACAGGACAGACACGTGACACTACCCCCCCCTCAACGGAGCGGCTACCAGACGCTCCATCAGACTGGACGGGAGGGACAGACCAGGGCGGGACGGGGGGGGACAGAGACATCAGGCGACCGGGGCGGAACAGAAAGTCCATAGGGCGGTGAGGGAGAAACACAGAGTTCATTGGGCAGTGAAGGAAAAACACAGAGTCCATCGGGTGGCCAGGCCGGTGAAGACCCCTCGGGCGGCCAGGGCGGTGAAGACCCCTCGGGCGGCCAGGGCGGTGAAGACCCCTCGGGCGGCCAGGGCGGTGAAGACCCCTCGGGCGGCCAGGATGGAGCAGATCTTTCAGGTGGCCAGGGCGGTGAAAACCCCTCGGGTGGCCAGGGCGGTGCAGACCCCTCGGGCGGCCAGGGCGGTGCAGACCCTTCGGGCGGCCAGGGCGGTGAAGACCCCTCGGGCGGCCAGGGCGGTGAAGACCCCTCGGGCGGCCAGGGCGGTGAAGACCCTCGGGCGGCCAGGGCGGTGAAGACCCCTCGGGCGGCCAGGGCGGTGAAGACCCCTCGGGCGGCCAGGGCGGTGAAGACCCCTCGGGCGGCCAGGGCGGTGAAGACCCCTCGGGCGGCCAGGGCGGTGAAGACCCCTCGGGCGGCCAGGGCGGTGAAGTCCCCTCGGGCGGCCAGGGCGGTGAAGTCCCTCGGGCGGCCAGGGCGGTGAAGACCCTTCGGGCGGCCAGGGCGGTGAAGACCCCTCGGGCGGCCAGGGCGGTGAAGACCCCTCGGGCGGCCAGGGCGGTGAAGACCCCTCGGGCGGCCAGGGCGGTGAAGACCCCTCGGGCGGCCAGGGCGGTGAAGACCCCTCGGGCGGCCAGGGCGGTGAAGACCCCTCGGGCGGCCAGGGCGGTGAAGACCCCTCGGGCGGCCAGGGCGGTGAAGACCCCTCGGGCGGCCAGGGCGGTGAAGACCCCTCGGGCGGCCAGGGCGGTGAAGACCCCTCGGGCGGCCAGGGCGGTGAAATAGTCCGGGAAATCCAAATAGTCGTCATCGTAATCCAGATTTCCCCAGTCAAAGTCCTCATCCTCCATCCTGCTGAGTCCTCAAGTTGGTTGGATCTTTCTGTCACGATACACTTAACAAAAGTGAAGGGAAGGACTCAAGTGCAGTGAAGGGATCATTTATTAACAAAATAAAACAAAACACAAAGCAAAAACCCACGAGGGGGAAAACATACTCAACAAAACATAAATCTGAACTTGAACTGAAATACCATACACTGACCATGAATAACACCAGGGAACAGGGGAGACATAAGACAAAGATCCAACACAGACTGCAAACATGAAGGAACTTAAATAGGGAACAAATCAAGAGGGAACAGGTGGGAGAACTCAAACACTAATCAGGTAACGAGGGGGAGGATCAAACAATGACAGGAGCACATGGCTCAACATAACAAAACCACCCATGTGCTAACACGACAGGACAGACACGTGACACACATCAATTAAAGGAAAAGACACTCAACTTCACTTAGGCTGTAATATCAGGTATATGTCAACAAACAATTTTGTGGAAATTCTAATAAACTATAAATACATTTAACAGTACACTTTATGTACCTGTTACACTTAACCTGATCCTCCATGAGTGCAACCAAGGGGACACAATCACAACTATCATCGATACTGTCAGCCCAAAGTGATTATTTTACATTGTAAGGAAGGACTTTCCTAAGACTGAATTTAGGAATTCGAAACTGCAGTAAAACAATAAAAACTCACTAATCTGTAAAAGAGATCAAAGGGACAGAGGGCACCACACAACTGGCCCAACCCGATATCTTCCCCCCATGTTGTGGTTCTTGACTCTGCACAATATCTTCTCTCCTCCAGGGCTCATTCAGGCATGCAAATCTCACAAACCTCCTGCCTCCAGCGGTGTTATGCAAGGACAAAATAAATACTTCTGGCGCAAGTGGTAAACTCGTTTCATTCCTGCAGCAGCAGAACAGGCAGAACAAGAAAACAACGCCTGTTCTTCTGTTGTGGGAGATGCCCCAATAAAGATTTGGGTGTTAGGTGTTTATTGTACTTTTGTTTGTGAATCTAAGGTTTTCCCTTTTCATGTTTGGTATCATTTTAAGTGTCTCAGTGCGATTGGTAAAATGGTCTTAATTTCATTACAGTTATTGGAAATAGGAGAAAGATTGAGAACTTAGGAGATTCCAGTTCTCCTCCAAGGGTGATGTCTTTTCAAGATATCTCCCCTCTCCCCCGAGACCAGGTGTTACCCCCTTGGGGTATAGGAATTGACCCAAAACAAACTCTGAAAGCTATTGGTACAACCCTTTTGTTCTGGTCTGGGTATTTAAGGCTAGGTAACAGAGCAGTCTGGGGGAACCTGTAACCAGGAAAACCCCCATACAGTGCGGTGTCAGTGTTTTCCCGGTGGAAGCACTCACACACTACTGTGTGTCTCTGTCAGGAATGCATTGCTTACTTTTAGAATCATCTTTGAGTAATTGATGTCATGTATTTACTATTTTTGAATTGGCTGTTAATTGCTTGGGTAATTGGCATGATACATATTTTCCTGACAAATAAATGTTACATCTTGATTTACTCTGGAGTATTCTGACGTCATTATTTTAGTAAATTATAGGATGCTGGTGCTACCGCAAATCTTGCAGGTTATGGTTATTTTCTAATAAGAAACACAATCTAAACTTGATCATAAGTAAAAATTGGAGTCAGATTAAGTGTAGAGCTAAAGCAATATTGAAACTAAATTCTAATAAATTAAGTGAACTTCACTGGAGCGCTGAAAAGACATACACGCATTATCCCTTCGCCCAGCCATTGGATTCCGTCTTTGGGCCAATGGGTGGTCCTTACAACATTGTGTTTATACTTTTGTCTAGCAATTATTATCATCAATCTTGTGGAACTGCATTGTTTGGGGCATTGCATAAAAATGATCACTTATTTGAAGGAAAGTCACACACAAACATAAAGATTTTGGATATGCTTCTCAACAGCGGTGACAACCAAAACAAAAAAGCTTGGGAATCAAGGATGTTTTGGACTATGAAACCTACCCATCATGCATTGCATCATGAAGCTTTTTTATTGTCACCATTGTTGTGAGTCATATGCAAAATCTTGATGTCTGTGTGTGATTACATGATACATTTTCTAATAACATTGTGTAAACATGCTTTTATTTACCTTCAAATAAGTGATCATTTTAGTGCTTATAGCCCAAACTATGCAGTTCCACAAGATTGATGGTTATTAATGCCAAGAAAAAAAGATAAAAGTCTAAACGCAATCATAAATGCTTGCTTTGTTTGATTTTGTCATCATCAACAAGAAGCTGATGACAGCCGATCATACTTGTTCTTGGCTTTCTCTGCCATAAACACTGTATTTTACAAACACACAGTTACAACAGCCAAAGAAAAGCTAAAGTAAGAAGAACTGGGACCAAGAGCCCAACTAAAGCAAACACTGATCACCACAATGGTGACTTAAAATGAAACATATCAACTAGGGCTGGGCGATATATCGCAAGATATTGTTATGCGCATCTCGTCAGTAAAGCCGGTTCCTTGATTAGTAGTAAATCACCTTCACCTGCTTTCAGATGGAGCGGCATTTACTACAAAGAGCCGTAGATCACTGACAAGCTGAGCCAAATCGCGTTAATATCAAGGACGTATCAGAAACAGTTTAATTTGATCTAGTTTTTAACCTTGTATGAAGGTTCGATGAAACTCTATATCGGACATCCAGAACACGTCAAAAAAAGACGTGATAAAAATTTTCATTCTGGCTCCTCAGTGACGTTGAAAAGACGTATTTTGGACATCACTGTGTTTAGTGGGTTAGTTGCCAGAGTTGATCCCGGGTATAACATAAAATCCCATATGTTTTGGCGGCGGCCAATGTATGGCCTCGCGGGCTCAGTGAGAGGACTGTCGACAGCAACAGGTGGATCGCCAGGACGATAGATAGAAACTGCGTAACAAAACGCATCTTGACTTTATATGCTCACTTCTGATTTAGGAACCCCACTTTCCCAATGTGTAGTTAGGGGCGTATGTGATAAACACTTACATATAAACCATAAAACAAACAAAAATTTCAGACGTGCTGTAGGCACTCGTTGCCACAGTGCAGCGCCGGAAGCTAGTGTTTGGTTTAAAGCTCTCCTGTCACATTATATAGCTGCCTGAGCAACAGAGCGCTCTGAGGGAGGAGGAACAAGATGACGGGCTAAGCACATGTGGTTATCTCGGCTCTACAGCAAATTTTGAATCTTATAATAATTTTCAACCTTTTACCATCCCAATTGTTGTGTATGGATGAGTATAGACTATGTCAGCAAAAAAAAGGCATCTAACCAACCATGAAGAGAGATATTCCAAGAGGACAAGAAGCTTGAAAAAAAAATCGGGTGCACTTGCCGAACATGAATACGTCATGGAAATTGAAGGAATACAAATTTATTAAATGTTTAATTTAGATTCCACAGTATTTTACCTGAAAAAAATGCATACAGTGTTTACCATTTTGAGGCCTAGAAGATTAAGCCAAGCATTCCAGGTGTTGGACGTTAGCTTTTGTCTTTATGCACTTCCTGACCATTAAGTTCAAGATGCAGCTATGCTTTTGTCTCTATGATAGTGGTAATGGTTGAGCAATCTAGTCAGGCTGATGGGATTAGCCTCAATTTCCTGAATAACGGTTATGCTGATGAGAGCAGACCTGGGAAAGGTTTGGTAACAAGATAACACCTACGTTGTTACCATGCTTTGTCGCTAGTTTCCTCCTCTCTGTAAATTCCTCCCCCTTAAACATGCATATTTAGTTGCAATGGTATGGTGCTTAGTTAAACTCAAGACGAGATTTCGTTGACTACAGCTACCAACAGCTCCTGTTCTCAATAAAGAATCCTGCTTAAGATACAGCCCGAGTCTCCAGGGGCCTCATGTATTAAACTTTGCGTAGATTTCATCCTTAAAGTGTGCGTACGCACAAAAGTTTTCAGATTTACAAAACCGTTCGTACACCAGAACCTGCGCAAAATTCACTTTATAAATCCCAGCCAGCGGGAGATGCGTCTCCACCCCGAAATAACCATATATGGAGATTACAACGCCTAATTTTACTATGCATATCCTCATCTGCATATCATTTGCATATGATTATATATCCACGTGATACCAAGTTTAATGGTACAAGACGTTAGGAAAATATGAAATGCGGATGTACTACCGTCACATTATTACAAACATAATTTTTTTTTAGTAGCCTATATCATTGTATTGTTTTTGAATAAATAAATCAATTACTGTTAAATACATTTCAGAGAAAGTTTTTCTCAATCTTTTCCACTGGCCATTTTCTCAGACAATCTGCTATTATCATGATTAGCAATTATCTCTAGTTAAAACATTAAAACACAGCATGCTAGAATAAAAGTGTTCAAAAGCATTGCATCCAAAACAAATAGGTCTATTTCTATTTATTGAATATATTTTTTGTAACTTCTCAGTAATGATTTCATGTAGTTTAAGTGTTTAACTCCATTAATGAGAATGGCATATTTAATCTACGCTAAATGTTTATATCAGAAGTAAAACATAGTTTAAATCATTCTTTTATTTATTTAAACTGTTATTGTGAATATGGACTGTATTTATGATTTGGACTCATAATGAAGATTTACGCTTTTACTCCATCTGCCGTTAGATTATAGGCTATATGTGCGTCAGTTTCACCAAACGGCCCAACGCGCGTGCTGGCGCGGTCATTTAAGAAGGGATGGATGTTTGCTGCAAGTGAGGATAGGTTTGTGAAATTATATTTGGATTTTAAATTAAATTAAAATTAAATATTTGGATTTTAAATTTACATTTTAAATTTGGATTATATTTCTGTAAATGTATAATTTTCTTTAGATTCTCTGTCTAATAGTGACCAAAAAGACACTTAACTCCAGCTCAACATCGGTGTCGCCAAAACACACACTCTTCTAAAAGAGTGCGTACGCACGGTCAAGAGCATCCTTACGGTGCGCACTTATTTATGCCAAGTTTATTTTTTATAAATCCTGATGTGCGCGTGGAAAAATGCGTACGCATATTTCTATGCCCATTTTGTGCGTACGCAACGTTTATACATAAACGTTGCGTTCATACGTTCATACCTGAAAGTTCACTACAGATGGTGCTGTGACCCGGATAGAGAATCTTAACTGAATCTTGAAACTTCAAGCAACCGGTGGTAGCAGCTTCAAAAACAGTCCAATACGACTGTTTCGCTTGATAAGACCCTTATTCATTGTCTGGAATCGTTTAAATCCCTTTGAACAGTTTGTACTAAAAGTGTCTTTTGGACCTTGAACCGTTTGGTTCCCATTGAAGTCCATTATATGGAGAAAATCCTGGAATGTTTTCATCAAAAACCTTAATTTCTTTTCGACTGAAGAAAGAATGACATGGACATCTTGGTTGACATGGGGGGGGGGGAGTTTATCAGTAAATTATCAGCAAAAGTTTTTTTAAAAGTGAACTACTCCTTTAATACAGACAACTTCATTATAAAGAATTTCGTTGAGTAAACCAAATGACACGAAAAAAGATTCGTTCATTTTGATAAAGAAAAGATAATTACTTTTCGACTGAAGAAAGAATGACATGGATATCTTGGATGACATGGGGGTGAGTAAATTATCAGCAAAAGTTTTTTTTTTTTTTTAAGTGAACTACTTAACTTAGCAAAAAATATCATGGTCATAATTTTTCTGCATGAGTATCAAATTGTGTTAATTTACTCCTTTACTACACCCACTTCTGAACAAACAATACATTTTGGTTTATCATGTACCGTCATTTACTGCTCTTTCTTAAAATTACATTTTTTT
The DNA here is from genome assembly GCF_016745375.1 of Pimephales promelas. Next base: position 113,888 of record NW_024121263.1, on the reverse strand, counting down.
TTTGGATTTATGGATATCTACTTTTGTGTTAAGAGCTCGCTCAAGTACTGTGGAGCTAAACCATTTAGTGCTTTGTAAGTAATCAACAAGAGTCTGTGATTTGTGTCTTGTGTTCAGTTTCAGTGTCTCCATCATCATCTTCATCTTCATCCTCACAGACTGAGATCAGTCCAGGCCGCTCTGTGACTCTCTCCTGTCAGTTGAATTCTGGATTCTCCTGTAATCATTGGGTTCATTATGAGAGAGTTGAGCTGTTGTGGGTGAATCAGGCTGGTGTTGATCTGAAGACACACTCCAGATATCAGATATCATCATCATCATCATCATCATCATCATCAGATCGCTGTATCATCATCATCACTCTGACTACAACACTCCTGAATGAAGATAACAACAGAGAGTGGAGATGTCAGCTTACTCACAGAAATCAACTCCAGACGTCAGTCACATACACTGTCAAGTATTCAGGTGAGAAACACTGTTAAAGATCCTCATGATGTCAGGAACACTGAGGTCTATCAGTATCACTGAACCAGAACAAACTGAGGGAACAAAAGCTGCTTTGACTCTCACAGAAGAGAAACTCAAAGCTTTGCTTCAAACTAATGAACTGCAGTGAAGTAACACTCCCAAAAGAGATGCTGGAATAATAAAGGAATTGAAACTGGACAGCAAAAATGTAACTTTTTATAATGTGATGATCAAATTTATTAAACTAAAGTTGACTTTTTAATTTTGTTTTTTAAAAGAAGAGGAATGAACAATAAATAAATCTTGGCGCATTAATCTACAGAGGAAGATCAGAATCATTTGAAATGTCATCCGGTGTCGATGGCTTTTGTATTTGTCTATAATTGTCCTCAATCATCCTTTTCAGCTCAAGCTGATACACCAATAACAGGCACAAACTCTCAGGATAATTTGACTACAATCACAGGTTCATAATCACAGTCCTTTGCCTATAATTGTCCTCAGTCTGGCCTGTCCGTCTGTGACTCTGAGCTCGATCTCTTCTTCAGTCATAGGGATTTCTGTCGCTGCAGTCGCTGTTCTCCTTCTTGCTCTTCTCTGGCTGATCTGCAGAAAAACAGCTGGTGAGATTCAGATTTACTCCTTTACAACAATTAAAAACAGTTCAGATGAGCAAACAAACACATCATGTTCAGACTGGAAGTACATGTGGATTATATTCAATTCTCAAACAGAAGTTTATTCCTGATACTGGTCAATCTCATCGAGTTATCAAGTCAATCATTTTTATTATTCATGTTAATGCTTCAACAAATTCTGATTTAATTTCATGAGGCACTTGTTTTCAGGTAATAAAAGAGGGACTGGTGACTCTGCGGTGAGTTCAGTAATGCAGTGATTTAGATTTGATTAGTCTTTAAAGCTCAATAAAGTGTCATTCATGCAGTTTAACTGTTTATTCTGAAGGTCAAAGATGAGAATGAAGATAAAGGGACGTATGAGACGATCAACATGTCCATTCCTCCTGCTGCAAGAGCCGATGTGAGTCTAAATCATCAAATATTACGTTCGCGTTTGTGTTATTCTACATATTTTAGTGAGAGAAATGTCTGTTCTGTGTGTTAAACTCGACTCTCTGCATGTTTGCATTGATGTTTAGGAGCAGACAGATGATGTCACTTATTCTGAGGTCACTTCTTCCAACACAAAGCCAGTGAAAGCTCTCGATGTGAGTAGATACCAGCTCATGCTCTAATAATAATAATAATAATCGCTGCGGTTCAAACATTGATGGACAGAATCTGTTCTTTCAGGATCATAATGATACAGTGACTTACGCTGCCATCAGAGGAAGAGAAGATAAACCGCAGGATCAACTTTACGCCACTGTGAACAACAACAAGTAAATGCATTTGCGCCCATGGGCTGCTGGACTGAGAACGAGGTGTGTGTTCAGGCGCGTTGCTATTTTGAGGAAAATGAAATAGACTGAGCCGTTGACCAACAAAAACCTGTTTAAAGTCAATGGCGCAGTATTTTTTTGTTATTTAAAGAGTCCGTTAGTAATGTGTGCCTACAGGAGGGTCCACAACTCACACAATCTGCTTATTACACACACACAGGGACGGAAACAGCACACAAACATACCAAATATTACAATTAACACACACACACACACACACACACACAGAGCTTTAACCTTGCGCACATGATCGTCCTGCGTTCAGCTTGTATATCAGCTGCTTCTTTTATCGAGAGTCGTCCGTCTGAGAATTACATCAGTGTTTGCTCACATTATATTTTCATAAGATATTCGAAACTTTGACTTTGCATTTTGTACATGACAAGAAATTAAATATGAGTTATTTCTTTATTTTTTTACATGTGACAATAAAGAGCATGAAAAAGGGGAAAGTTTTCGTCTCTTCCATTCCTGTAAAAACACACATAACTAAACTTGCTCTTGTAAGCTGAAAGTTTCATGTTTTAAATGAATACTTGAATGAAGGTTAAAGAGTAGCAAAATTCGAGAGCTTGTAGATTTGAATTTGAGAACAAAATATACATATTTGTAAGCTGAAGTTTATCCTAATAGTTCTGATGTGAAAGTCTGAATGTTTCGATTCACACAGACAATAAACTAGTCACCAGCTGAACATTTCGACACCATGTTTGCAGTCTCTAGACACTTCCTGAAATCTGCTTTATCAGCGTTTTAACCTATTTTGAGAACAGAGCTATAGATGTCAAAGATGAATTAAGAACTCTTTTTTTTTCATTGCCATCATTGAAGACACCTGATGATAACAAGCAGAATCACAGAAGAAGAAAACCGAGATTTTTAAGTCACCATTATAGAGATCAGTGTGTGTTTTAGTTGGGCTCTTGACCCTTAAATTGTTAACTTTAGATGTTGTTTGGCTGTTATACATGAATTATAAAAGCCTGATGAACAAATAGAAAAGGTGATCTGATGGTGATGGTTATGTTTTACCATAATCAATATTTCACAATCATTTGACCTGATCAATGAACTCATATAGAGTTCAGTTTAGGTTTACTTCATTCATTGTTGCAGCAATGTCCTTGAACAGTATAATATTTTTATGATTATTACAAGGTAATCCATAGATTTTTTTTACGTATATCAAATACAAAAAACAACAACTTTGCTCTGATTCAGTTTTTAGACACACAGAGATCTATAATTAGCCTGTGAATCTCAACAACGGTGACAATAATAGCGCATGTTGTAGTGCATTCTGGGTGCCACCAATCAAAACTCATTCATGGCTCCCATCATGCATTGCTGCATGAATAAATAATGAGTTTATGATCAGAGGTGATCTGTTTGTCACCATTGTTGAGATTCATACGCTAATTCTTGATGTCTGTGTGTGCATGCATGAAATAACTTCTGAAGTTATCTTTTTATAACACCATCAGATCACCTTTTCAATTTGTTCATCAGGCTATTATAATTCATGTATAACAGCCAAACAACATCTAAAGTTAACAATTTAAGGGTCAAGAGCCCAACTAAAACACAGACTGATCTCTATAATGGTGACTTAAAAATCTCGGTTTTCTTCTTCTGTGATTCTGCTTGTTATCATCAGGTGTCTTCAATGATGGCAATGAAAAAAAAGAGTTCTTAATTCATCTTTGACGTCAGTCTGTTATTCCGATATTTTTGTTTAGAAAAATTTGTAAATTTTACTTAATTTATATGGTTAACTTTTAATTAATTTGTTTGGTTGATTATTACTCCATTCTAATTTGTTACATTTAATTAATAATATTGATTGTAATCTGTTGCCTCAATTTTATTGATTAGATTTAACAGATTCAGTCATTTTCATTTTTACAGTGCGGGGAGCTTCAATCCCACCGACCAAATGGCATAGTATTGGGAGACAGCGTTTATCCACTCCTAGCATGGCTAATGACCCCTTTTCCAGTTGCACACACACCTGAGCAGGCACGCTTCAACTCCTCACATTGAAAAACAAGATAAAAAAGTTGAGCAATTCAGTTGTAGAAAAGAAGATGAGCTGTTTTCTGAATGTGTCAGTTCACACTCGTCCACCTTAACTACTGACAGTGTGTGTGTGTGTGTGTGTTAGTTCTCAATGCCAGCGTTAACACGAACACACACACGAAGAAGCTTTAGAGCTTATATCATTACGATAGAGTCAATAGAGTCCAAACAAACCTGACTGACCGACACAGAAGACCATCATTACTGTGGACAGTAAGAGACGTGATGAAACTCAGTTGAACTGATGATGATCATCAAAATACCTTAAAAACTGTTTTAGAGTTCATTTTCTACGAGTGAGTCACGGATAGTGGAAGAAGAAATCTAATTTTATTACTAATGATGCCATTAATTTATTTCTAGATTTTAAAGTCATGCGGGAAACTGCTAAAATAAAGAAGTGAAACTAACAGTAATGCTCTCGTGTGCAAAAGTAGATATAAACTGTTCAGATCAGATGTGTGTTGAGCCAGTGCGGTTAACAGTGTATGCACTTCTCAGACCTTTCACACACACTTAAAGCAACACGTCACTGTCACTATAGCAACTCTAGCAGAATTAATAACCAAAGATAATAACCAGAGGAGGAGCTGATGATGTTTAAAGGAAGAGCTATACTTATATATAATAAGGAGGAAGACGGAGAGAAACGGACAGAAGCAGAAATGTCTGATCAGTGTGATCTGTGTCTGCTGGGACTGATCATTCTCTCTTCACTTCTCACAGGTAAAGAAATCTGTATTTTCTCTAAACACATTTAGTGGAATTAGTCTGGAAAGAGTTGATTTGAACATGCTCAGTTTATTCTTGCACACATTCACGTTGTGATCTCAGAGTTGTGTATTGATACACACAGATCATACTGTATTATTCCTGATACTGGACATAGTGTCACTCAAACATCTGATGATGAAGAATGATCTTCATATTAAGAGTGTGTCAGTGATTTGAACAGCTCTCTGATAAACACTCATAGTTTATTCTGGAGAGTGTGTTGATTGCTTTAAATGAGGAGAAATACTAATCGTTTGCTTGTTATGCTGGTATGTTTTATGTTTTAATTTATTATTAAATATCATAATGATCACTGAGATCTACTGTGTTTCAGGCACCAGTGGAGTGGATGATGATCATGTGTTCATCAGTTCTGGTGTAAATGTCCGTCTGTCCTGTAATAATGCTCTTTCTGACTGCAAATCAACATCATGGATCTACTATAACAGATTCAGACATTCAGCAGGAGTTGAACTGATTAATTTAGGGATAAAGAAAGACACAGAGAGACATGAGAGACTGAGTCTGGAGTCTGACTGCTCTCTGAACATCAAGAACGTCACAGAAGGAGATTATGGATATTACACCTGCCAACAATGGATAGAAGTGAATGGAAAACACCAGAAACAAGGAACTGATACACGTGTTTATCTGCATGTTCTTCATGGTAAGTTTATGATTATATGGTCAATTAAAAATTCTCCCTTTAAACTCAGATGATGATTTATGAGTCAAGTCTCATTTATATAGTGCGTTTAACAATATAGATTGTTTCAAAGCAGCTTTACAGTTGTGACGATGGTGCGGTTGAATTCAATTCAATTCAGATTTATTTCTATAGCGCTTTTCACAATACATATTGTTTCAAAGCAGCTTTACAGAAAGTAAAAGTATCCTTGAAGCAAGGATAAGGCTGGATCCAAGTGCAGCACACGCTTTATTTAACAGACTACAAACTTAAACAGACTAGACTGGACATAAGACTCGGGACTCAGGAACAGCATACGGGAACAACCAACTTTACCGTTAACCATTCGACGTTAAACAAGAACTCACAAAGACAAGGCTGAAACACAGGGCTTAAATAATCAACAAACGAGCTACACAAGAGAACAAGGCGGCGTGGGAAATCAGAACCACCTGGGATAACTAATAGACAAGACAGGGAATTATAGAACATGACAGGACACAAACCCACATCATGACAACAGTGATACAAGGAAATTACAGTAACATTGTTTTGGCTTTACAGCAGCTCTAGAATAAAGTTATTGTCCAGCTAAAGTTTTAATTGATTCACTTCTGTCGCAGCAATCATTAGTTATTAACTTAACTTACACGACACCGTTCTAACAGAAAACCCTCAACGTGCTCCGGCTGTTCATTCGTGTGTGTGTGTCCAGGCGCTGGTCCTTCCTCAGATCTGGATACTGCGGTAAACCTCGGGATAAACAGATAGACTAATATTAGCGTAGATGCCATCCTTCTTATGATGAAACGAGTACATCAGGATTTACGGGACGTGTTCCCACTTCCGGCTGATCTAAACTATGCAGCCGAACATTGAATTATAGAAGTCTATAGTGTGTTATGTGTCTGCTAGGCCATAGAGATGTGTTTTTAGTCTAGATTTGAACTGACAGAGTGTGTCTGCTTCCCGGACAATGTTAGGAAGATTGTTCCAGAGTTTTGGTGTTAAATAGGAAAAGGATCTCCCGCCAGCAGTCGATTTATATATTCTAGGTATTATCAACTGGCCGGAGTTTTGAGATCGCAATAGACGTGAAGGACTACCCAGCTAACAGAATTTTGTTATAAGAACATTGTCTAAATATTCATTGTTGATTCTGGTAACGTAAAATATGTCCAGTTTTCTTGACGTTAGAGGAATGTGTTTTAAAAGGCATAATGTTGCTCAAACGTTCATTAAACGTAATTTTCAATTAAAAATTCAACATGATAGTAATGTTGATTTCTAATATTCCAAGAACATAAAAATTTCCATTTTCTTGAATGTTACTACACAGCAAAAACTCAAGAGTGTTAAAGACTCAAGAGTGTAAATGTGTTAAAATCAGAGTGTTAAATAAACACTTAAGAATGTTAAAGTTAATGTGCTAATTAAGTTATCGATTGAGTGATGATTGAGCATTATTGAAGACACCTGATGATAACAAGCAGAATCACTGAAGAAGAAAACTCAAATTTTAGTCACCGTTATGGAGATCAGTGTTTGCTTTAGTTGGGCAGTTGACCTTTTGGGCAGTTGACATGTTCAACTTTAGATTTTGTTTGGCTGCCGTACATAAGTTATGACAGCCAGATGAACAAAGTGAAAAAGTGATCTGATGATGTTGGTTATCTTAAAATGTAATCATTATTTCACAATCATATGACCTGATTCAATGAACTCAAGTAGTCCTAATCTCTGGTTAGAATGTATATTGGTCATTGCAGAATCAAAGTGATTTAACCGTATAAATTCCAGGTTTTTCAATATAAAATTAATGATTTCTTAAAAGTTGTTCTGATAAACAAAACAAAAAATATAATTTTCTCAGGCACACACTGACATTTAGATTCAGTGTATGAATCTCCACAATGGTGACGAAAAGAATATTCGATTAGGAAAAGGAGATTCGTAAGACAATTCAGATCGTAATTTATTCACACCGCAATGTATGATGGGAGCTATGAATGAGTTTTGATTGGTGGCACCCAGAATGCACTGTAACATGCTTTATTATTGTCACCAGTGTTTAACACTCAAATTTTAACACTTTAACACTATTGAGTCTTTAACATTCTTGAGTTTTTGCTGTGTAGTAACAATCAGGAAACTGGACATTTTTATGTTAGTAATGTTAGAAGTCAACATTACTATCATGTTGAATTTTTAATCGAAAATTACGTTTAATGAACGTCTGAGGAACATTATAGAACCAACACTGAATATTTAGACAACGTTCTTATAACAAAATTCTGTTAGCTGGGTATAATCCGTTAAGAGCTCGCTCAAGTACTGCAGAGATAAACCATTTAGTGCTTTGTAAGTAATTAATAAGAGTCTGTTATTTTTGTCTTGTGTTCAGTTTCAGTGTCTCCATCATCATCATCATCTTCATCCTCACAGACTGAGGTCAGTTCAGGCCGCTCTGTGACTCTCTCCTGTCAGTTGTATTCATATAGTGGATCCCCCTGTGATTATTTGGTTCGTTCTGAGGGAGTTGAGCTGTTGTGGGTGAATCAGGCTGGTGTTGATCTGAAGACAGACTCCAGATATCAGATATCATCATCATCATCATCATCTCCACATCGCTGTATCATCACTCTGACTACAACACTCCTGGATGAAGATAACAACAGAGAGTGGAGATGTCAGCTTACTCACAGAAATCAACTCCAGACGTCAGTCACATACACTGTCAAGTATTCAGGTGAGAAACACTGTTAAAGATCCTCATGATGTCAGGAACACTGAGGTCTATCAGTATCACTGAACCAGAACAAACTGAGGGAACAAAAGCTGCTTTGACTCTCACAGAAGAGAAACTCAAAGCTTCGCTTCAAACTAATGAACTGCAGTGAAGTCACAGTCCCAAAAGAGATGCTGGAATAATAAAGGAATTGAAACGTGACAGCAAAAAATTAAACTTTTTATAATGTGACGATCAAAGTTAAAATATAATGGTAATATTGTACACAGTGGTTCTCAAAGTGGGGTCCACGGACCCCTAGGGGCACTGCCTGGAAAGCTTGACATAAAATATAAACATACCCGGAGAAAGTGCAGGGCCCATCGTCATTACTCCTGCGTGTGTAACGTTAGACCAATGAACATTTGGCTTTTACATTACGTCAATCTACCGAAACATTTACCTGAAGCTTTAACTTCACATCTCACAGATAATAAATAAATAAATGAAAATAAGAAGCCAATTAAACAGGCGCATTGTGTAACCCCCGTGTTAACTTTTGGCCAATAGAAACTCTGTTGTTACATTACGTCAATCTGAAAACAAAGTAGCCTAACCGTTCCTATAATATACCACTGGGAAGAATCCACAATGGATACATATTTAAAAAGGTTAATTATGGATTTATTGAGAACAGCGATGGGAAGCCGATGTGCGTCGTGTGTCTTCAGGTGTTAGCAAATGAAGCGATGAAACCGGCTAAACTAAAGCGGCACCTCGTAACCAAGAACCCGGAGTATATGGGTAAACCAAGGGAATTCTTCGTCCAAAAAAGCGAAGGGTATCGCCACCAGCAAACAAAACTGACTAATCTGGCCACAACATCTAAGAAAGCACAGAAGGCTTCTCTTTTAGTAGCTCAGCGAATAGTAAAATGCAAGAAGCCTCATTCAATCGCAGAAGAGCTGGTCCTCCCAGCAGCAGTCGATATGTGCGAGATAATGTCGGGACAGAGGCAGCAAATAAATTAAAAAGCATACCCTTCTCTGATGACCCTGTGAGCCGGAGGATTGGTAACCTGGCCGATGACATCTTATCACAACTTGTGGGGAGACTTTGTTGCTGTGAATTTTCCATAGACAGTAATAGAAATGGACAGAGCCATCTCATTGGAACTCCATTGAGACGATTGAAGCCCATTTTTGGCGATTTTTTAGCACTTCCGTCCCTGACGCACAGACTCAAACAGAGCTTGACGACGTAGATGTGACGTGAGTGACCCGTCTGTCTTAGCCTGTGGCATGAGAAATCTGAATCATTCCCTTCCGAAACATGCAGAGGCGGAGAGTGTGAATAGGAGCTGTCCATGAGCGAGGAGCAGGAGAAACTTTTGCTAGGTATTCTGATTTAATTATTTTGTCATTTTGCCTCCACGTTTCCCTGATTGCGCGCAAGATTCTCCTCCTGTCCATACGGTAATCTCTCTACTGTGCGACAGAGAGTCGCGTGGGTATGACGCAATCGTTAGCCTACTTTCACTAAAACTGCTTCTACGGGGCCATAGCATAAGCTACAAGGTAATGGAGAATTTTATACATTGTCGTGTTTCTTTAGAAATAAATAAAGGACAAATGGGGTCTTCAAACGCCTCAGATGTAAAGTTATTCACTGTCAAAGTGACGCCAAAATGAATGGGAGTCAATGGGAATGCTAACGCAAGTGAAGTTCTGCTACAAGATGGCAGCTCCCGCGAGGCTTCAACTTCCGGTCGATGGATTACCCCTTTGGAATTTTCCCTTCTACTGATGTGGTAGTGCAGCACAGCTAATCGCTCTCGTCCGCTACCCCTAGGATCATGGATCCATTCTGGAGGACTTCTTGTTCTGCAAAGAGGTCCCGGGCAGGACAACGGGCGAGGAGATTTTCAAGATCCTAAATGAGTTTATTGATCGAGTTTCATGAGCTGAGTTGGGGGAAATGTGTGGCCGTTTGTACAGATGGAGCTGCAGCAATGACGGACAGAAATAGCGGTCTTGTTGCTCGGATAAAGGCAGTAAACCCCAGAGTGAAATCTGTCCACTGTATGCTGCACCGACAAGCACTCGCCTCCAAAGGTTTGGAACCAGACCTGCACTTGTTGAGCACAGCTGTGACAGCAGTTCATTTCGTTCAGTCGAGGGCATTCCAGTCACGTTCGTTTGTCGGGAGATGGACGCAGGCAATGACACACTTCTTTACCATCGTGAAGTGAGGTGGCTCTCCCGTGGGAAGGTGCTTCAGCGGGTGTTCGAGCTACGCAGCGAGACGTCAGAGTTTCTGAGCCCGTTCTGACCCCGTCTATGTTGCCAAATTGGCCTATCTGGTGGATGTGTTCAACATTCTCAATAGCCTCAATTGTCATTTGCATGGGCCAGCATTGCATCATGAGTTGGAGTTTACCGTTTGCGGGTCGTAAATCTTACCAGTTTTAACATTCACGTGATCTTGAACTATTCGGTAGGCTACTTGCGCGCTGTCTGAGAGATGTTTTTTTCTGCACACATTCAAGCCGCCTCACAAGCTCGCGGGTAACAACAGTTATTTTTCGTGGATTATATTCCCAACAGTCAAAAACATGCGAAAATGTCAATTTCAGTCTTGATGACTGGTGTGTATCCTCTAAACACAGTCGGTTATTTCTTAAATAAGCATACATCGCACTTGACCGTATAATGTTAGTGGTTACAGGATCTGTGCACGAGCTCTTACAGTGACAGCAGCCATGGTCTGTCATTAATTTGGTTGTCAAAACAACGAAACATTGCTTTCATTTTAAGGACTCAGGAATAATATCCTATGTATTTAATTTAGTTCTCAGGACTAAAACACTACCCAGTGTTATTTTACATTTGATTACTTTATTCAGTCTCTGTAGTACTATTTCTGAATACTGGTGTCAGACCAGCGAAAACTTTTCTCTTTACAGGTATCTTTATTCTATTGTATTTTTTTTGTTCTACTTTTTTCAATTTAATTCAAAGATTGAAATCAAGCTTCCTTGTGTGTAAATTCTTAAGAACAAAATTACCCCATTGTAAAAATGCAATGAGTGAGCATACATTTTAGGAGATAAATGTAATTAAAAAAAAAGTTTTTGTTTTCATTCCCTTAGAGCTATATTCCACACCATATGAACAGTCATTTTCAAAACTCCATGATAGGGGCTCTTTAAGCTGTGTGTTTATAATTTGTTTTTGCGCCTTTAAACATGCTTCAGTCCATTCAAATTCCTCTATTTCTTCTTGTGTTGAATGTCTTTCCTCCATGTGTTTAATTTGTCTACAGCAGACTCTTTAGAGTTAGACATTATTAAATTATAATAATATTTCACCTCTTTTTCCAATTATTTCCTCTATTAATGACAGTTTGGGAAAGTACATTAGCCTTCTTGCTCTTAATTTAAACATTTATAAATGTGGTAAGCTATTGCATTTTGCAGAAAATCTTAATTAAATGTGTTTATTAAAAACAGGTTTACAAAGTTTACTGACACCTATTGGTTATTTATTGGTACTACTGCCTTAACAATGACACTCCCAATGGATAAGATGAGGATAATCTAATAGCGTTTAATATAGCCGTGTAATGACGTATTAATATAGAATATCAAAAAATAGTCTGATAGACTGTTTAATATAAAACACATGACTTAATTTGGCATACAAATGTAACGGAGGCCAGCTAGTAGTTGCTGTGCGAGTAAACCTCACTTATATATTTTATATATATACATTTTATATTTTAGCACTACACTTATCCTGTATATATATATACTTTATATATATATATATATATATATATATATATATATATATATATATATGCGTGTGTGTGTGTGTGTGTGTGTGTTATTTACAGTGCAAGAGGGAAAGATGGAGGATGCAGATCTTCTGTCTGATCTGCAGAACAGTGAGAGGAAGACCATCACACCTGAGCCATCATCACTGGGTACATCTCTCTCTCTCTCTGTGTCTCTCTCTCTCTTTCTCTGAGTTGTGTTAGATGTGAGTTGATTGTGTGTGTGTGTGTGTGTGTGTGTGTGTGTATGTGTTATTTGAGCCCGTTCTCATCCCAAAGCGCCATATAGGACGCTTTTGCAAAAGCGTAAATATCCAACGCACATGGCACCCTTTAACGTAAAATGAGACGCAGATATATTTGGGCAGAAGGCGCCCCCTAGTGGTCTAACCCTAACCCTACACCATACCTAAACTTAACCATAACCGAAGCATCTCATTAGACGTTAAAGGGTGCCATGTGCGTTGGATATTTACGCTTTTGCAAAAGCGTCCGATGAGAATGCGTTGGTTATTTACAGTGCAAGAGGGAAAGATGAAGGATGCAGATCTTCTGTCTGATCTGCAGGACAGTGAGAGGAAGACCATCACACCTGAGCCGTCATCACTGGGTACATCTCTCTCTCTCTCTGTGTCTCTCTCTCTCTCTCTCTCTCTCTCTCTCTCTGTTTCTCTCTCTCTCTTTTGCTGAGTTGTGTTAGATGTGAGTTGATTGTGTGTGTGTGTGTGTGTGTGTTTTGTCAGGCTCTGGCACTGAGGAAGAAGAAGAGGAAGATGAGGAGAATGATGATGAAGAGTCCAGCAGCCGGAAGGAGGGAGAAGATGAGGGTGAGTCAGGATCAGAGTCTGAGGGGCCAGAACAGAGGTTCACACACACACACACACACACACACACACACACACACACACACACACATACACTCATCACGCACAGACACACACACACACTTTTATTACATTTGTGTTGCGGTTATGAGGGGGTCCTTGGATTTTTTTCTGCCCTGTGAGGGGTCCCTATCTCCAGATAGTTTGAACCCCTGAATCATCTGAACCAACATTCCTCTTTTACAGCTCAAGCTGATTCAACGACAGCAGTGAATACAGCCCACATCACACTCTCTCAATCTCCTTCAACAACAAACACACCACAAACTTCTACACAAGGTACATGATGATCCTGATGCTTTTACTGTAAGTTATAGATGATGTTATTCACAGAACAGCTTTGTCTAAAATAATTCTGTAGAAAATATGAATGAATAACGCTATAGACAAGACACTGTACCTTATATTATATAATCATTATGTAAGAGTTGAGTTGACTTGTTAATTTTGTTTCTTGAAAGAAGAGCAATGAACAATAAATAAATCTTGGGTCATTAATCTACAGTCAGAGGAAGATCAGAATCATCTGAAATCTCATCCGGTGTCGATGGCTTTTGTCTATAATTGTCCTCAGTCTGGCCTGTCCGTCTGTGACTCTGAGCTCGATCTCTTCTTCAGTCATAGGGATTTCTGTCGCTGCAGTCGCTGTTCTCCTTCTTGCTCTTCTCTGGCTGATCTGCAGAAAAACAGCTGGTGAGATTCAGATTTACTCCTTTACAACAATTAAAAACAGTTCAGATGAGCAAACAAACACATCATGTTCAGACTGGAAGTACATGTGGATTACAGTATATTCAATTCTCAAACAGAAGTTTATTCCTGATACTGGTCAATCTCATCGAGTTATCAAGTCAATCATTTTTATCATTCATTTTTAATGCTTCAACAAAATCTGATTTAATTTCATGATGCACTTGTTTTCAGATAATAAAAGAGGGACTGGCGACTCTGCGGTGAGTTCAGTAATGCAGTGATTTAGATTTGATTAGTCTTTAAAGCTCAATAAAGTGTCATTCATGAAGTTTAATTGTTTGTTGTCTGAAGGTCAAAGATGAAGATGAACATAAAGAGACGTATGAGACGATCAACATGTCCATTCCTCCTGCTGCAAGAGCCGATGTGAGTCTCTAAATCATCAAATATTATGTTCACTGTCTGTTCAATAATGTGATTAACCCTCTGGGGTTGAAGGTGTTTTTGGTGTCCTTGAGATGTTTGGACATGCCCTGGGATATCCCACATTTAAGAGGGGCAGACGAAGATGTAAATTCCCCTACGGGGACTGAAAAACTTCTGTTAGTTAAATAGGACTTAAACTAACGTCGCATCCTTGCCAACCTCTCCAGCCGTGCAAAAAGAATTTCATGGTCTACGGCAGTGGTTCTCAAAGTGGGTCCGCGAGCTAAAGCCAGGGGGTCCGCGAAATAATTTACAACTTAACGTTTTTTTCATGCTATGAGTCATGTTTTCTTTATCATCTGAAAACATGCTGTTTATTCCTAAGTAACTTATATAAAGCATTTAACATAAAACAATACAAAGTAGACACTTAAAGTTTTCTATAGATAGATAATCTATGTCTTTGCGTCAAGAAGACTATTCGCTGCTGTTGATTTTGCGGGACGTGCGCCAGAAAGGAGACAGAGAGACGGCATGAACCCGCATCCGGTTCTTTTCTGTATTTTTAAAAGGCATGACATTTTGTAGTCATTTATAATGTAGCCTATACACAAATAAAAAAATGGACACTTTACCGTTTCGGATGATGCACTCTTGTCTTATCTATGACCATAAATAAGAGTATTCCTGTTTCCACTGCTGAGGAAAAATTCCCATGTAATTGCGCGCCGGTGTTGTGCCGAATTTCGACCCCCGCCAAATTATTACCCCCCTAGTATTGGTAGGTTTAGGATTAGTTGTGGGGGAGGGGTTAAGATTAGGGGCGGGGTTGGGATTAGGCAATCAGGTACTGACTTCAACGAGGGGGGTAATAATTTGGCAGGGGGTCGAAATTAGGCACAACACCGGCGTCTCGCGTGCTCGCACAATAGTCAGTTCTAGCACTGCTACTGTAGATTTGACATTAGAAGTCTGATCATTATCAAAATAAAAGTGCATAGTGACAGGGCCGTACCCACAACTGAGGTTGCAAGGATGCACATCGCGATGATACTGACCTTCTCGTCTGAGGTGCTTCAGCAGACTAACAACGATAGCTCGTCAATGTCAAAATGTTTGAGTCGGAGTGAACTCAAAGTTCCCCGCACGACGTTTCAGTCAACGGTCATAAAGTGCGAGAAAAGATGTAGGCCTTAATTAACATAAACTAAACAGCTGTTTTAGATAAAAGTTTTAAAAAACGACTGAAACAATCAGTTTGCAAAGTATTAATCAAGCTCAACTTTAACAAAGGAAAAAGCAGGTCAATAGAAACATACTGTGCCCATGAGATTAACATTATGGATTCATATATTTAACATATACTGTATGTTTTTTTTTAGCTAATTACAGTAGCTCAAATTAACAACGCACGCACCTATTAAACATAATGCCATTATCATTGTATTTATAGGCTTATGGGCTTTATTTGTGTGCAGAATAGGCCTAATTATTGAAACATTTCTCTTTTAAGGCCATTCCTGATTGGAATATGTGATTGTGTTTCGTGACATCTTGACAAAAAAAAAAAAAAAATGTATGCCACTGACTGACTACTAAATCTATAGTTATCCAATTGTGGGGCCTTAAAACACCTTAAAATGCACATGTGTAGATCAAGAACATCAAAAATTCCTAAGTGAGGGATCTTACGTGATTCCTAGCAAGATCACTTTCGTTACCTCAGTAGGCTATTTAGAAATTCCTGCATAGTACCCTGGGTGGAGACCATTCATTTTGTGCAAAAATATTTCATTTGCCGCTCACACATTAACTTTGTGCTCAATAACTGTTATAAATATGAGGGGGGTCCTTGGAATTTTTTTTCCCCTGAAAGGGGTCCCTGGCACCAAAATGTTTGAGAACCCCTGGACTACGGTATCAAATCGAGTAACACCAAAACTGCAGCATTTCCAGAATCAACCGTCATTAAAACCTCATTAATAACCTTTAAAAGTGCAGATCTGTACTGTGATGTTCCCTAAAACCAGACCGAAACTTTTCAAAAACTCTGAATGAGCTGAATGAGAACTTATTATATTTAAAACACTAGGCCCAACTGTATCAAAACCCAGACAGCAAACTGACATTGAATCAACGTGGAAACGACGTCTCTCATGACATCGAAACAACATTGATTTTGCTCATCGAATTAACGTTGAACCAACGTCAGACGCGGCATTCTTAAAAGCTAAATGAAAATCGAAGATTGGTTTGCTTTCATAACGTTGAAACAACGCGTTGATTTCAAGTTGATTTTCCGTTAGTTTTGAAAGAATGACGCGTCTGACGTTGGTTCAACGTTAATTCGATGAGCAAAACAATGTCAGATCAACGTTGTTTCGATGTCATATTTCCACGTTGATTCAATGTCAGTTTGCTATCTGGGAAACATGTCTGATTGGCTCTGATGGGACAAAGGCAATCAATATAATTATTTTACAGTCAGAGAAATGTCTGTTCTGTGTGTTAAACTCGACTCTCTGCATGTTTGCATTGATGTTTAGGAGCAGACCGATGATGTCACTTATTCTGAGGTCTCTTCTTCCAACACAAAGCCAGTAAAAGCTCTCGATGTGAGTAGATACCAGCTCATGCTCTAATAATAATAATAATAATAATCGCTGTGGATCAAACATTGATGGACAGAATCTGTTCTTTCAGGATCATAATGATACAGTGACTTACGCTGCCATCAGAGGAAGAGAAGATAAACCGCAGGATCAACTTTACGCCACTGTGAACAACAACAAGTAAATGCATTTGCGCCCATGGGCTGCTGGACTGAGAACGAGGTGTGTGTTCAGGCGCATTGCTATTTTGAGGAAAATGAAATAGACTGAGCCGTTGACCAACAAAAACCTGTTTAAAGTCAATGGCGCAGTATTTTTTTTTATTTAAAGAGTCCGTTAGTAATGTGTGCCTACAGGAGGGTCCACAACGCACACACAATCTGCTTATTACACACACACAGGGACGGAAACAGCACACAAACATGCCAAGTATTACAATTAACACACACACAGAGCTTATCCTTGAGCGCACACACAGAGCTTTATCTTTGCGCACACACACACACACACACACACACAGAGAGAGAGAGAGCTTTAACCTTGCGCACATGATCGTCCTGCGTTCAGCTTGTATATCAGCTGTTTCTTTTACAGAGAGTCGTCCGTCTGAGAATTACATCAGTGTTTGCTCACATTATATTTTCATAAGATATTCGAAACTTTGACTTTGCATTTTGTATACAGTATGTCACGAAATTAAATATCAGTATTTTCTTTATTTTTTTACATGTGACAATAAAGAGCATGAAAAAGGGGAAAGTTTTCGTCTCTTCCATTCCTGTAAAAACACACATAACTAAACTTGCTCTTGTTAGCTGAAAGTTTCACGTTTTCAATGAATACTTGTATGAAGATTCAAGAGTAGCAAAATTCGAGAGCTTGTAGATTTGAATTTGAGAACAAAATATACATATTTATGAGCTGAAATTTATCCTAATAGTTCTGATGTGAAAATCTGAATGTTTTGATTCACACAGACTATAAACTAGACACCAGCTGAACATTTCGACACCATGTTTGCAGTCTCTAGACACTTCCTGAAATCTGCTTTATCAGCGTTTTAACCTATTTTGAGAACAGAGCTATACTCTGAATGTGTTCAAATCCTCTGGAAATCACACTGATTGCTCAGCCCGTTCTCATCCCAAGCCGTCATACTGACGCTTTTGCCTAAACGTGGACATCCAACACACATGGCACCCTCTAGCGTCAAAATGATACGCAGATACGTAGAAGGCGCCTCCTAGTGGTCTAACCCTAACCCTACCCCAGAACTAAACCTGCCCATACTCTGTGTGTGTTAAATTGACGCTAAAGGGTGCCGTGTGGAAAATGCTGGAATTTTTTCGTCAAAAACCTTAATTTCTTTTCGACTGAAGAAAGAAAGACATGGACATCTTGGATGACATGGGGGTGAGTAAATTATCATTAAAGTTTTTTTAAAAAGTGAACTACTCCTTTAAGCTCAGCTTCTCCATGCCCTGGATGATGCAATCATTCTGTTGTAGGCGTTTCAGTCTCTGTAAATCAAGCTTCATAAACCGGATGTCCTTCCTTTGCTGTCTTTTAGCACTCTTGAACATTATATTTTCACATCGCAGACAATTTATTTTTATATGAAATTTATTTTTATTTATTTATCTATTAAAGAACGTAATGGAACTTAGACTAAAATTGAGATTAGAGTATTTTATCAATTCTGGACAGATTATTATCTTGTGGCCTATGGTATTAATATCATAAAATTATGATCGCTGAATATAAGCAAGGAAACAAAATCTGCACTGTAAAAATGAAAATGACTGAATCTGTTAAATCTAATCAATAAAATTGAGGCAACAGATTACAATCAATATAATTAATTAAATTTAACAAATTAGAATGGAGTAATAATTAACCAAACAAATTAATTAAAAGTTAACCATTTAAATTGAGTAAAATTTACACATTTTTCTAAACAAAAATATCGGAATAACAGACTGACGTCAAAGAACTCTTTATTTTCATTGCCATCATTGAAGACACCTGATGATAACAAGCAGAATCACCGAAGAAGAAAACCGAGATTTTTAAGTCACCATTATAGAGATCAGTGTGTGTTTTAGTTGGGCTCTTGACCCTTAAATTGTTAACTTTAGATGTTGTTTGGCTGTTATACGTGAATTATAATAGCCAGATGAACAAATAGGAAAGGTGATCTGATGGTGTTGGTTGTATTTTAACATAATCAATATTTCACAATCATTTGACCTGATCAATGAACTCTTAACTCTTGCGAGTAGCATAACATCACCACCAGGGGTCATGTCCCTCTTGATGACAGTTTTGATGGACCTGAGCCTGATGTAGAACCAGAACAGCCGCCAATGTTCTTACCTAATGAAGGACACACAATTGGAGATGCAATTGTGAGAAATTACTTTTAACTAGGCTAATGAATGACGGAGTATATTTGTTGTCGTCGTTGCCATTAATATACTTTGGATTTATAGAGCTGTGTGCAACAGAGATTTGTTTGTTATTGTTTACCATTTCTCATTGGATGTGACACGCTTCATATATGTTTCAAATATCAAGAATGTATTATCAGTAAACGTTGAATTTGTGATCATTCACTTAAAAAAAACTCGTATTTGGTTGTAAAATCAAAACTGAATCCACCCTTCTGATGGGATCAGGATAATCCTGTTTTGTTTTTTGTTTTTTTTATCAAATAGATCCCAAACTGAGTTCAAAGTTTTGAAAAAGGGCAGATTTGATCCAGATCAAATGTGAGATCGGATTACATGCTCTGATCTTAGCCTTTGAAAAACCCATTTCCAAGATTTGATCCAATCCGTGATCCGAAATCCCACTGGATTACATTTGAAAAGCCGGGCCCAGATGATGTGACTTGTTTAACATGATCAACCCAGATGTTTTTGTATGATCAACTCTGGAAGTATTCCTTCGTTCAGACACACTTAATTTGATCTAAGACTGGAGATTGCACAGGAAAGTAATGCCGAGTTCAGACTGCATGATTTTCAAAGTAGTCGGGTCGCTGTTTTTTTCACACTGCATGACTATCTTGGCCAGCATTCAGTCACTGCTGTGTTCACACTGGACGATTGATCGGTGACAGAAGGTTTCACACTGCATGACTTTAGAAAAATCGCCGACAGACTCTGTCTAGCACGCTGCGCGCAAACTACCTTTCACAACAAACACACGTGAGATGTGAAAAGGAAACAACGCGACACCACACGTGCAAGACTGGAGTTCTCACGTGAGACTTTTTTTTTCCTACCCGGTTGTGGTACAGCTGGTGAAACGTCAAACAGACACGAGTGCTCCTGCCAAATTTCTACTAATGTTTTTTCCATTTATTGTGTCCAAATAGACCGAGAAGAAGCTTTTTTTTTTTCTGAAACAATGCCATATATCATGTTGATATGTGATCTATAACTCCTCCCCGAACTCTCTGCTGCTCTGTATCTTGCTCTCTCACTGGCTGCCGGTGATCGCCGATGTACTTTCAGTCAAAACACTTTTCACACAGCAGGATTTTGAATCGCTGACAGGTCCAGTATTTAGCATGCCAAATATCTCACAGGCGTCGGCGACTCGTCGGTGATTCTCTCAGTTCGCGTCTTTTCTCATTCACACTGCGTGATTGTCACTCGCGTGAACGAGCGCCGATTTGCCTGTGATTTCGGGCATTTGTCGGCGATTTCTCAAAACCTGTCGGCGAGCCAAAATCGTGGCTAAAATCATGCAGTCTGAACTCGGCATAAAGTGAGTGAGTGAAAGCAATTGGTACATTGTTAAATTTGTACCATCTTTACTCTTAATCTGGTGTCGTGCCACAGACCTAATTTAAATATTATGCAGCAAACAGAAATCCGATGAGATGGGTTAGATGAGTGTGAGAGTTCACACTCGTCCGCCTAAACTGCTGACAGTGTGTGTGTGTGTGTGTGTGTGTGTGTGTGTGTGTGTGTGTTAAACCAGTGCGGTCAAACTAGCTGAGTTCTCAACAGCAGCGTTAACATGAAATACTAGAACTCAAGGCTCGTCTCTTCACTGGTGTTGATTCGTCGAAAGAGACGTGATGAAACTCAGTTGAACTGATGATGATCATCAAAATACCTTAAAAACTGTTTTAGAGTTCATTTTCTACGAGTGAGTCACGGATAGTGGAAGAAGAAATCTAATTTTATTACTAATGATGCCATTATTTTATTTCTAGATTTTAAAGTCATGCGGGAAACTGCTAAAATAAAGAAGTGAAACTAACAGTAATGCTCTCGTGTGCAAAAGTAGATATAAACTGATCAGATCAGATGTGTGATGAGCCAGTGCGGTTACCAGTGTATGCACTTCTCAGACGTTTCACACACACTTAAAGCAACACGTCACTGTCACTATAGCAACTCTAGCAGAATTAAAAACCAAAGATAATAACCAGAGGAGGAGCTGATGATGTTTAAAGGAAGAGCTATACTTATATATATACTGAAGAGAAAGACGGACAGAAACGGACAGAAGCAGAAATGTCTGATCAGTGTGATCTGTGTCTGCTGGGACTGATCATTCTCTCTTCACTTCTCACAGGTAAAGAAATCTGTATTTTCTCTAAACACATTTAGTGGAATTAGTCTGGAAAGAGTTGATTTGAACATGCTCAGTTTATTCTTGCACACATTCACGTTGTGATCTCAGAGTTGTGTATTGATACACACAGATCATACTGTATTATTCCTGATACTGGACATAGTGTCACTCAAACATCTGATGATGAAGAATGATCTTCATATTAAGAGTGTGTCAGTGATTTGAACAGCTCTCTGATAAACACTCATAGTTTATTCTGGAGAGTGTGTTGATTGCTTCAAATGAGGAAAAACACTGTGATTGTATCTTCTGCTTGTTATGCTGGTATAGTTTATGGTTTTATTAATAAATATCATAATGATCACTGAGATCTACTGTGTTTCAGGCACCAGTGGAGTGGATGATGATCATGTGTTCATCAGTTCTGGTGTAGATGTCCGTCTGTCCTGTAATAAAACTCTTTCTGACTGCAAATCAACTACATGGACCTACAGCAGATTCAGACATTCAACAGTTGAACTGATTAATTTAGGGATAAAGAAGAAAGACACAGAGAGAGATGAGAGACTGAGTCTGGAGTCTGACTGCTCTCTGAACATCAAGAACGTCACAGAAGAAGATTATGGATCTTACACTTGCCAACAATGGATAGTGAATGGAGTACACCAGAAACAAGGAACTGATGCACGTG
Source organism: Pimephales promelas (assembly GCF_016745375.1). The sequence goes on along the minus strand of NW_024121263.1, from coordinate 91,947 downwards.
TTTTTCTGCATGTTCTTCATGGTAAGTTTATGATTATATGGTCAATATAAAATTCTCCCTTTAAACTCAGATGATGATTTATGAGTCAAGTCATCTTCATTTATACAGCGCGTTTAACAATATAGATTGTTTTAAACCGGTTTTACAGTGATAATAGGAAATTACAGTAACAGATTGTTTTGTCTTTACAGCAGATCTAGAATAAAGTTATTGTCCAGCTGAAGTTAGTTTTGATTGATTCACTTCCGTCAAAATGATCATTAGTTATTAACTTAGGGGCCGCTAACATGACACCGTTTTAACAGAAAACCGGTTTTAATGATCTGTTCATCCGCACAAGCGGCTCGAGAACGCAAACCTTGAAATAGGTCCCTGGTACAAGCGTGTGTGAGTATGTGTGTGTGTGTGTGTGTGTGTCCAGGCGCAGGTCCTTCATCAGATCTGGATCCGGCGGACTGCCGTAAACCTCAGGATAATCAGAGTATATCAGGATTTACGGGACGTGTTCCCACTTCCGGCTGATCTAAACTATGCAGCCGAACATTGAGTTATAGAAGTCTATAGTGTGTTATGTGTCTGCTAGGCCATAGAGATGTGTTTTTAGTCTAGATTTGAACTGTCAGAGTGTGTCTGCTTCCCGGACAATGTTAGGAAGATTGTTCCAGAGTTTTGGTGCTAAATAGGAAAAGGATCTCCCGCCTGCAGTGGATTTAGATATTCTAGGTATTATCAACTGGCCGGAGTTTAGAGATCGCAATAGACGTGAAGGACTATAATGAGTTAAGAGCTCGATCAAATACTGCAGAGATAAACCATTTAGTGCTTTATACGTAATTAATAAGAGTCTGTGATTTGTGTTTTGTGTTCAGTTTCAGTGTCTCCATCTTCATCATCATCTTCATCCTCACAGACTGAGATCAGTCCAGGCCGCTCTGTGACTCTCTCCTGTCAGTTGTATTCATATACTGGATACTCCTGTGATGATCGGGTTCGTCCTGATGGAGTTGAGCTGTTGTGGGTGAATCTGAAGACAGACTCCAGATATCAGATATCATCATCATCATCATCATCTCCACATCCCTGTATCATCACTCTGACTACAACACTCTTGGATGAAGATAACAACAGACAGTGGAGATGTCAGCTTACTCACAGAAATCAACTCCAGGCCTCAGTCACATACACTGTCAAGTATTCAGGTGAGAAACACTGTTAAAGATCCTCATGATGTCAGGAACACTGAGGTCTATCAGTATCACTGAACCAGAACAAACTGAGGGAACAAAAGCTGCTTTGACTCTCACAGAAGAGAAACTCAAAGCTTCGCTTCAAACTAATGAACTGCAGTGAAGTCACAGTCCCAAAAGAGATGCTGGGAATAATAAAGGAATTGAAACTGGACAGCAAAAATTTAACTTTTTATTATGTGACAATCAAATTTATTAAAATAAAGTTGACTTTTTAATTTTGTTTCTTAAAAGAAGAGCAATGAACAATAAATAAATCTTGGGTCATTAATCTACAGTCAGAGGAAGATCAGAATCATCTGAAATCTCATCCGGTGTCGATGGCTTTTGTCTTTGTCTATAATTGTCCTCAATCATCCTTTTCAGCTAGAGCTAAAACCTCTCATCCTACAATCACACAAGGTAATAATAATAATAATCATGATTAATAACCATAATCACAGTCTTTTGTCTATAATTGTCCTCAGTCTGGCCTGTCCGTCTCTGACTCTGAGCTCGATCTCTTCTTCAGTCATAGGGATTTCTGTCGCTGCAGTCGCTGTTCTCCTTCTTGCTCTTCTCTGGCTGATCTGCAGAAAAACAGCTGGTGAGATTCAGATTTACTCCTTTACAACAATTAAAAACAGTTCAGATGAGCAAACAAACACATCATGTTCAGACTGGAAGTACATGTGGATTATATGAAATTCTCAAACAGAAGTTTATTCCTGATACTGGTCAATCTCATCGAGTTATCAAGTCAATCATTTTTATTATTCATTTTTAATGCTTCAACAAAATCCGATTTAATTTCATGATGCACTTGTTTTCAGATAATAAAAGAGGGACTGGCGACTCTGCGGTGAGTTCAGTAATGCAGTGATTTAGATTTGATTAGTCTTTAAAGCTCAATAAAGTGTCATTCATGAAGTTTAATTGTTTGTTGTCTAAAGGTCAAAGATGAGGATGAACACAAAGGGACGTATGAGACGATCAACATGTCCATTCCTCCTGCTGCAAGAGCCGATGTGAGTCTAAATCATCAAATATTACGTTCACTTTTGTGTTATTCTACATATTTTAGTGAGAGAAATGTCTGTTCTGTGTGTTAAACTCGACTCTCTGCATGTTTGCATTGATGTTTAGGAGCAGACAGATGATGTCACTTATTCTGAGGTCACTTCTTCCAACACAAAGCCAGTAAAAGCTCTCGATGTGAGTAGATACCAGCTCATGCTCTAATAATAATAATAATCACTGTGGTTCAAACATTGATGGACAGAATCTGTTCTTTCAGGATCATAATGATACAGTGACTTACGCTGCCATCAGAGGAAGAGAAGATAAACCGCAGGATCAACTTTACGCCACTGTGAACAAGAACAAGTAAATGCATTTACGCCCATGGGCTGCTGGACTGAGAACGAGGTGTGTGTTCAGGCGTGTTGCTATTTTGAGGAAAATGAAATAGACTGAGCCGTTGACCAACAAAAACCTGTTTAAAGTCAATGGTGCAGTATTTTTTTGTTATTTAAAGGGTTAGTTCACCCAAAAATGAAAATTAAGTCATTAATTACTCACCCCCATGCTGTTTCAACCCCGTAAGACCTTCGTTCATCTTCAGAACACAAATAAAGATATTTTTGATTTAATCTGAGAGCTGGATCAGCCCTAGATAGACTGCCTAAGGGACTGGCTCTTGACGGCCCATAAAGTCATTAAAGAAAAGGTTTAAATATTCCATGTGCCTACAGCGGCTCAATTATAAGTTTATCAAGCGACGAGACTACTTTTTGTGCGAAAAAAACATAAATAACGACTTTATTCCACTATTCAATTACTTCCTTATGGGCGCATGCGCGAGAACTGAGACGAGGACGTTCTCATTCGTCTACTTCTTGTTACCGGCTGCTCACCGCTTAGGAGTTTTACCGCCCCCTACCGTATAAGATGATGTGTTGATATAACTGGAAGCGCAAAACTTTCTGTTTAAAGCAGAGGAAGATGCGCGCTGTACATACGCTTTTCAATTTGCGTATTTTCCGCACTACAAGGTGCACTTAAAAGGCTTTAATCTTCTCAAAAAACGACAGTGTTCCTTATAATCCGGTGCGCCTTATATATGGATCATCATTTTATACGGTAGGTGGCGGTAAAACTCCTAAGCGGTGAGCAGCTGGTAACAAGAAGTAGACGAATGAGAACGTCCTCGTCTCAGTTCTCGCGCATGCGCCCATAAGGAAGTAATGGAATAGTGGAATTAAGTCGTTGTTTATGTTTTTTTCGCACAAAAAGTAGTGTCGTCGCTTGATAAACTTATAATTGAGCCACTGTAGGCACATGGAATATTTAAACCTTTTCTTTAATGACTTTATGGGCCGTCAAGAGCCAGTCCCTTAGGCAGTCTATCTAGGGCTGATACAGCTCTCAGATTCAATCAAAAATATCTTTATTTGTGTTCCGAAGATGAACGAAGGTCTTACGGGGTTGGAACAGCATGGGGGTGAGTAATTAATGACTTAATTTTCATTTTTGGGTGAACTAACCCTTTAAAGAGTCCGTTAGTAATGTGTGCCTACAGGAGGTTCCACAACGCACACACAATCTGCTTATTACACACACACAGGGACGGAAACAGCACACAAACATGCCAAATAATACAATTAAAGGATTACAATGCAAAAGATTATTATTGTGTAGAGAAAGTTACGATGGAATCCGGCTTGTCCCATAGATCGTCTGCTTTAACCTTACAAACACACACTCACACACGCACATGCACACACACAGAGAGACCTTATCCTTGCGCACACACACACAGAGCTTTATCTTTGTACACAAACACACACACAGAGCTTTAACCTTGTGCACACACACACACACACACAGAGAGAGAGCTTTAACCTTGTGCACACACACGTTCAGCTTGTATATCTGCAGCTTCTTTTATCGAGAGTCGTCCGTCTGAGAATTACATCAGTGTTTGCTCACATTATATTTTCATAAGATATTCGAAACTTTGACTTTGCATTTTGTATACAGTATGTCACGAAATTAAATATCAGTATTTTCTTTATTTTTTTACATGTGACAATAAAGAGCATGAAAAAGGGGAAAGTTTTCGTCTCTTCCATTCCTGTAAAAACACACATAACTAAACTTGCTCTTGTTAGCTGAAAGTTTCACGTTTTCAATGAATACTTGTATGAAGATTCAAGAGTAGCAAAATTCGAGAGCTTGTAGATTTGAATTTGAGAACAAAATATACATATTTATGAGCTGAAATGTACCCTCATAGTTCTGATGTGAAAGTCTGAATGTTTCAATTCACACAGACAATAAACTATAGCCTGGTAATACCAGACTCTACAGTACTTCACTTTGCTTCGTAGACAGAGTCTGGAATGGCATAATAGAGAAGTGTTTTCTCTGAAGTTTAAAATCATTGGTTACCCGCAAGCCAATCAGATACGTTTATTTATGACGTATGTTATGCGCCGACACGGCCGCATCGAGACATTATGCATCGAACTCAAATCTATGATCGAACTTCCACTGTAAACAGGGAGCGGCGCTTTTGTAAGGGCTGCAAAATGTGTGCCAACCGGGAATGAACAATTCACAAACTAGGTTATGAATTACTGAGTTGCGGACGCCCCGCAGCGCCGGCTTGCCCCGCTCTCACGAGTCTGATTTAGCTTCCGCCGCCCGCAGCGCCGCGATCAAGTGCGAGACCGAGCCGCTGCTCTCGCGAGTCATGAATAGGAAGTTCATTTTACTGATTTTCTGAGTCATTCCGTTTATTTAAGTGGCTTAATGTTATAATTTTAACAGCCAAATTCCCCGATCACATCCACCTACGCAACCCAGACAGCAAACTGACATTGAATCAACGTGGAAACGACGTCTCTCATGACATCGAAACAACGTTGATTTTGCTCATCGAATTAACGTTGAACCAACGTCAGACGCGCCATTCTTCAAAGCTAAATGAAATCGAAAATTGGTTTGCTTTCATAACGATGAAACAACGTTGATTTCAAGTTGATTTTCCGTTAGTTTTGAAAGAATGACGCGTCTGACGTTGGTTCAACGTTAATTCGATGAGCAAAACAATGTCAGATCAACGTTGTTTCGATGTCATGTTTCCACGTTGATTCAATGTCAGTTTGCTATCTGGGAATGTTGATCATATTCTGAATTAAGAAATCATAATGCAGTAAAAAATGATTTACAGGGAACATTAATAATCACTTTACCTTCTGAGTCTTACGTTCATTTGTCACGTGACATACACAATGAACAGATTATTCATGAATCACATATCTGGGACTAATGCAGCAGGATGTCGAAACGAAATATGGTGGATTATTATTATGATAATATAAGCGCACCAGGAGCGTTCACAGCCGAGGAGACCGACTTTCTTGTCATGGCCGTAAAAGACGGAGAACTGACGTTGAATGGGGGTATGTTATGTCCTTATAGTTATGCATATAGTTATGGCCAAACAGGTCTGATCCGTCATTACTACAATTAGCCTGAAAAAATTGGGTAGCCTAAATGCCTAAGCTTGAAGTGTTAATATTTGTCCTTGTTATAATGATTTGCAAAAATAAAAACGGCTGCATCTGTGTTGATGAGAAAATCAAAGTGTATGCGCGTTGTGCAAGCTACATAATGGCCAAGCATGCTGGTTTTTGCAGGTATACGTTGCAAATAGAGGGGCAGCAAAATTGTTTTTTGCCTAGAGCGGCAGAAGTGCACGCTGTAAACACTGATGATGCGAGCGAAATACCGGAGTGAACACGGCTGTAAACGACTTTTGCTTCAGTTTGAAAAACCCTGGAATGTTTTCCATAACAGAGCGAATTGCATCCCGTGTCTTGTTTCCCATTTCTGCGGTCGTTTCGGTTTTCGATTTCTCTAACCTACAATGTAAAACTCGGCGCTTAGCGTCTACGTTGCACCTCTCAGCCCGCCCTCTGTTCGTTGATTGGCCGGCTGTTTTCAGGCCGGTGGAAAACTGAAAGATATGCCGCTATCTCAGACTCACTACAGGAGCGAAATGAAATTAGCGGAAGTAGGAAGTCTGACGTAGTCAGGCTAAATAAACTAGTCACCAGCTGAACATTTCGACACCATGTTTGCAGTCTCTAGACACTTCCTGAAATCTGCTTTATCAGCGTTTTAATCTATTTTGAGAACAGAGCTATACTCTAAATGTGTTCAAATGCGTCCTGCAAAATCTCCATCATCTGTAAATCACACTGATTGCTCAGCCCGTTCTCATCGTCATATACTGACGCTTTTGCCTAAACGTGGACATCCAACACACATGGCACCCTTTAGCGTCAATATGAGATGCAGATATAGACCATTTCACAAGATGTAAACAAGACTGGTCCAGAAACACTTCCTGTTTCAGTTTGTAACTGTTTTCTTTATTTCACATGTAAAGAAAACATCTTAAAGATGTTTGTTTAACTTTTTGATTCAGTTGTAAATGTTCTGTTGGTTATATTTTATCCCAGCTTTTTTGTAGTGTTAAAAAACTGAAACAGGAAGTGCTTCTGGACCAGTGTTGTTTACATCTTGTGAAATGGTCTATATACATGTTGCAGAAGGCGCCTCCTAGTGGTCTAACCCTACCCCAGAACTAAACCTGCCCATACTCTGTGCGTTATATTGATACTAAAGGGTGCCGTGTGGAAAATGCTGGAATGTTTTCATCAAAAACATTAATTTCTTTTCGACTAAAGAAAGAATGACATGGACATCTTGGATGACATGAGGGTGAGTAAATTATCATTAAAGTTTTTTAAAAAAGTGAACTACTCCTTTAAGCTCAGCTTCTCCATGCCCTGGATGATGCAATCATTCTGTTGTAGGCGTTTCAGTCTCTGTAAATCAAGCTTCATAAACCGGATGTCCTTCCTTTGCTGTCTTTTAGCACTCTTGAACATTATATTTTCACATCGCAGGCAATATATTTTTATATGAAATGTATTTTTATTTATTTATCTATTAAAGAACGTGAGTAATGGAACTTAGACTAAAATTGAGATTAGAGTATTTTATCAATTCTGGACAGATTATTATCTTGTGGCCTATGGTATTAATATCATAAAATTATGATCGCTGAATATAAGCAAGGAAACAAAATCTACAATTAAAGACAGTAACTTGCACAAGACACTTGTAAAATCAAGCAAGACTTTATTGAACTACTCTAATACACACAAAGTAATCAAAAGAAAAACACACACATTAATTAAAACAGTGACAGGGAAAAGTGATGATATTAATAGAGGATGAATGGTGTCCCAGATGTCTAGCGTTAGACACGATTACTTTGAACACAAAGAGAAAAAAATTTTAAAAACCATTATCACTTTCTCAAAACATTAAACACAAAAACAAACCAAGAGTCTTCTGGCAAAATCAAACAATTGCATAAAAACTTTTTTTTATCCGTGCTCAAAATCAATCATCAAACAATGATGTCAGATCATACACACATCAGTCAATATTATAAACACTACAGATCATTCATTACATTAGAAACTACATTAAAAAAAACAGAATCCAGAGCATATATTACAGGAAAAAGTATATTGTAACAAAGTAAGCTAATTTTGAAATGATTAGCATCCATTATTTGTATCAACATTCAGTGTAACATTTTCAGTCAGTTTTGGCACCCTGAACTTTTATTATGTACAGTTGGTTTGGTCTCATCAAAAGTGTGAAGTTGTGAACATTAGAGTCGTTGTATGTAAACGATGATATGTAAACGTTGTATGTAAAAGACGGTTGTGTTTGACTTTGGCCAAACTTCATTTAGACCCAGGTTCACCAAGTACCGCCCCAAAGTTCCTAGTTCCTGAGGAAAGTTCCTGCGGTGGAAACGCAGCTTAAGTATGTTTAAAACCATGAGTGGGTTAATTATGGTCTCTGTTTTAGGAGGTTGGATGGGACAAACACGTGCCATCGGGCAGGAAGAACAAGATTGGTAAGAACCAAGAAGCTCAACCAATCAGCATGTTCACTGCACAAGTCCCACCCCGAAAGTTCCTGAACTCTGAAACAGTACTACAGTACCTCGCCAGCAGGGACTTTCAGAGGGGGAAATTTTTACCTGGAACTTCATTTAGACCCTTGTTCCTGCGGTGTAAACACACTGAGTACCACCCCAAAATTTCTAGTTCCTGGAGTGGGTTAATTATGGTCTCTGTTGGTTTTAGGAGGAGAGGTCTCTGGGATGTACTGCTAGAGAGAAAGGTGTCTGGGAGGATGTGAGATGTCACTGGTTAAAGTCTGTGGTGATTTTGGGCCATGGATCCATCATCACAAACCTTATTTTCCTGACAAGAATGTGGGGATTATGCATTGGGGTCACCACACCGTTTCCTGGCCATTTGCTCTTACGTTTGGGGGACAAACTTGCGTCACTGGTTGAAGATTAGGCAGGTGTGGGTGAAGACGTCTCCTTTAGCCATCTCGGCACCATGGATGCATTTTATGACTTACTAATGAAACTAATAATAATAATAATACTAAAGCGTATTCAGAAAGCTTGTAATGCTAGACATAAAAGTAGACACGTTTGTAATCAGCTATAGCGGACATTGACCGTGAGATGGATGGGACGAACGCGCGCCATCGGGCAGAAAGAACAAGATTGGTAAGAACCAAGAAGCTCAACCAATCAGCATGTTCAGCACACCAGTCCCACCCCGAAAGTTCCCGAACTCTGAAAAAGTACTACCTCGCCAGCAGGGACTTTCTGGGGGGCAATTTTTACCCAGAACTTAATTTAGACCCTGGTTCCTGCGGTGTAAACACACAGAGTGCCGCCCCAAAGGTCCTAGTTCCTGGGGAAAGTTCCTGCAGTGGAAACGCAGCTTAAGTTTGTTGAAACCATGAGTGGGTTAATTATGGTCTCTGTTGGTTTCAGGAGGAGAGGTCTCTGGGATGTACTGCTAGAGAGAAAGGTGTCTGGGAGGATGCGAGATATCACTGGTTAAAGTCTGTGGTGATTTTGGGCGGATCCATCATCACAAACCTTATTTTCCTGACAAGAATGTGGGGATTATGCATTGGGGTCACCACACCGTTTCCTGGCCATTTGCTCTTACGTTTGGGGGACAAACTTGCGTCACTGGTTGAAGATTAGGCAGGTGTGGGTGAAGACGTCTCCTTTAGCCATCTCGGCACCATGGATGCATTTTATGACTTACTAATGATTCGGTGGGGGATCTCTCCGAACTGTAGCATACGGTGTTGTGTTCTTTAAATGGGTTTGTTCATGGATAATCCTACATGTGCAAGCTGTGCGGCAAGGTTAAAACGGATGGAAAGCGTACTATTCTGGGGATGAAAATGTGTCATGTACCCACTGTACCTTGTGTAATTGTAGAAATAATCTGGAAGAGTCTGGAAGAGCGGACAGAATGAGGTACAATTCACGGAAACAGGTGGCATAGATTGAGTAGAAACAACAGGTGATTGTTCTGGATGAAGATCAATTGAATAAACGTAGCTGGCTAGTAATTGTCTCTTTGAGGATGAAGAAGGTGAGTAGTCTCAAACGTGAGATGAACAGGTAAGGAGCTGGTTAAGTTGACCAGTGTTGAACAACAAGACCAGATGATTGTGAAGTGAGAGGTGACTGCTGATGAACTGGTGACGGTGTGCTGGATTAGTATCCAGGCGAAGCTGATCGAGGTTGTGGAGCTGGTGTTGATGATGGTGTTGCATCTGTGACGTTGTCTCTGTATTCCACTGTGGATCATTTAATGTGTTTTTCAGTCATGACGACTGACTGAATCTCGCCGCAGTGTGAACACTTTCAAGGTTTTTCTCCAGTGTGGATCTTCTCATGTTTTTTCAGATATGATGAATCACTGAATCTCTTGTCACAGTGTGAACACTTGTAAGGTTTTTCTCCAGTGTGGATTTTCTCATGTTTTTTCAGAGATGCTGAACTACTGTATCTCTTGTCGCACTGTGAACAATTGTAAGGTTTTTCTCCAGTGTGAATTCTCTGGTGCTGTTTTAAACGGTTGCTTGAAATAAAAGTCTTCTCACACTCAAAGCACATGAACTCTTTCACACCAGTGTGCATTTTCTCATGTCTTTGTAAACTTTGCAGAAATGAAAAACTCTTTCCACACACAGAACATGAATACGGCTTCTCCTTCGTATGAACTGTCAGGTGTTTTTTCAGGTTTGATGACAGCAGAAATGTTTTGTCGCACTGATCACATGAGAACGGCTTCTCTCCGGTGTGGATCTTCATGTGAGCATTAAGATTTTGTCTGTGAGCGAATCTCTTTTCACACCGATTACACATATACTGCTTCTCTCCAGTATGAACTCTCATGTGAAGCTCAAGCCATGGTTTTTGTGCGAAACTCTTCCCACATTGATCACATGTGAACGGCTTCTCTCCAGTGTGAATTCTCATGTGAACCTCAAGATTTTGTTTGTTTGAGAATCTCTTCTCACACTGATCACAAGTGAAAGCCTTTTCTCCAGTGTGGATTCTCATGTGACTCTTAAGGTATCGTGAATCCCTGAAACTCTTTCCACATTTATCGCATGTGAACGGCTTCTCTCCGGTGTGGATCATCATGTGACTCTTAAGGTTTGATGATTCTGTGAAACTCGTCCCACATTTATCACATTCGTACGGCTTCTCTCCAGTGTGGACTTTCATGTGTCTTTTAAGTTTATTGGAATTCACGAAGCTCTTCTCGCACTGATCACATGCGAACGGTCTCACTCCGGTGTGAACCCTCAGGTGAAGATCAAGACTGTATTTGGTTGAGAATCTCTTGTCACACTGATCACACATGAACGGCTTTTCTCCCGTGTGGACTCTCATGTGACTCTTAAGGTGTGATAAATTCGTGAACGTCTTCTCACATTTATCGCAAGTGTACGGCTTCTCTCCAGTGTGGATCCTCATGTGAATCTTAAGGTGTATTTTTTGTGTGAAACACTTCTCGCACTGATCGCAGGTGAACGGCTTCACTTCAGAGTGAACTCTCATGTGAACATCAAGACTTCGTTTGTATGGAAAACTCTTCCCGCACTGATCACATGAGAACGGCTCCTCTCCGGTGTGGATCCTCATGTGTTCCTGAAGATGTAATTTTAGTGCGAAGCTTGTCCCACATTGATCACATTCATGCGGCTTCTCTCCGGTGTGGATCATCATGTGTTTCTTAAGATTTGATTTTTGTGTGAAGCTCTGTCCACATTGATCACAAGAGAACGGCTTCTCTCCGGTATGAACACTCATGTGTTCATTGAGATGCTTGGTTCTGATACTCTTTCCACACAGAGTGCAGGTTGTAGATTTCTTGGCTCTTCTTTTTTTTAAAAATGTCTGTTTAGTCTTTGAGCGACTCAAAGGTTTTTCTCCAGGTTTGACATGATGTTCCTCCTCCTCTTCACTCAGTTCTTCACTCTCTCCGTTCTCTTCCATCAGCTCTGACACGAAAGGAAAAAAAAAAGATTAATTTCATTTTCAGTAAATCAAATTAGTTGTGAAATAGAAGTGAAAGGACATAAAAGTGAGCTCTGATGTAACTATGGTTGGGTATCGTTTCAAATTTGAATGATTCCGATTCCTTGTTTCGATTCCGATTCTTTTAAGTCAACAAATCTTAGGATATTTTAAACGAGCTAACTCACCAACGCTCTTTCTGAAGGAAATAGTCTTTCTCACGGGGCTGTTTTCAAGTAAAATATAAATATCAAATCTATGGACTTTAATTTAAATATGATAAATTATGAATATATTTTCACAAGGGTACACTTTCTTCAGCTTTATTTTTGAAAACCTCATGAAAACACACTTACACTTGAGTGTATGATGCTGTAGGTAGTTGAAGATGTTACCTGCTAACCTGCTGCAGAATGGCAAATAAACTATAGGAAACAACTTCTAAAACCTTCGTGATCTGGCGAGGAGAGAGCAACCAGCCAAATAACCTGATTTCTGAACGGCGTCGAGAGCACTTTTGGAACATATCCATGTCTCGGTTTGATGCTGCGTTCACACCAGACACGAATAGAGCGTCTGACGCGAGTGATTTCAATGTTAAGTCAATGCAAACTAATTGCGTAAATTTTGTTTCAAACTTTGTTTTTTTACACGTGTCAATTTCGCTCTTAACGCGCGAATGGATTCAAAATTTTCCCACTGTATAACTAGATGCGGTAGGTGCGAATTTGACGTGCTATTCGCATCTGATGTGAACGCACCATTAGGACGACTCAAGTTGCTTCGCTCGGTTATGCCAACGCTTTTGGTGGACGCTTCTTAATTGGTATTCAGTGGTTTCTTTTTCCGGTCGACGGACTGTGAATCGAAACTAGGACTCGAAATTTAAACTTTTGAACGATTACGGGAAAATCGTCATAACATATCGCTGGCGTTATATGAATATGCTAAGATTTATCTGAAAACCAATGCTTGTAATTTGTTTATTAAATTCAATCCCTATTCATAGATCGCATTAAACTTTAGTTTGTGTTTATGCTCACACAAAAATCGCTGCAAAAGATGCTTTCCAACAGGTTTTATCGCAGTTTTTGTACCAAGTCGGACATGTTAATATGAATATTTATAGTTTTGTGCAAATAAAACTATTTCCAAAAAATATAAATTAACTAAAAATGCTATTTGGCCAGTGGAAAAGATTGAGAAAAACTTACACTATTTGATTTATTTATTCAAAAAACAAGGCTAGGCTATGCAATTATTTTTATTAATGACATCCGTATTTCATATTTTTGTAATGTCTTGTTCCAATAAACATGTTATGATGTGGATGAATAATCCATATGGAAATGATAAGCAGATGAGGATATTCATAGTAAAACTAGATGTTGTAAGCTCCATATAGTTATTTTGTGGAGACGGATGTGCACGCAATCTTACACTGACTGTGATTTAAAGTGAATTCTGCGCAGATTCTGGCTTACACACGCTTTTAGTCTGAATTTTTTTTTTTTTACATACAACATTTTTGTCTTTCGGGCGCATTTTTGTCTTGCCTGCAACCACATGGAGCACCTTGCACAACTCAAGCACTGAAGAAATATGGCCTACTTCCTCTTTTAAACAGGAAACCATAGGAAAACTAAGGAAAACTCAAAAATAAGTATCAAAAAAAAGTCCTTGTTTAAACCGAAGTGTAAAGTACAGCAAGGATCTTACGCAGAACTTAATGAGACCATGGATCATAGACAAATTATTTTATCGCATATAGAAACGACTAGCATAACAATAAGAATAATAAAAAATATTATTTATTTTATTTTTAAATAATTCCATTTATTTATTTATTTATTAGCAGAACCGATAATGTCGGAGCTTATCGAAACTGCAGTAGTTAATAATTTAGCCCCAGGTCACGTTTAATACTACTACTTTTACTACTAGGCCTACTACTACTACTACTAATAATAATAATAATAATAATAATATTTTTTTATTTAGTTGCCTTTCGTGGCACTCAAGGATACCTTACAAAATCCATAAAGCAAAGACATGAAACCAGTACAGCATCAAACATTAAATCACATAAAGCCTGCTCATACAGATACACGTTTTAAGATGAGATTTAAAGACAGAAAGACTAGAACTGTTGCAAATTTGTACAGGAAGTGACTTCCATTATATCCAAAAGCTCGTAATACCATTTTCGGTACCCATCAGCCATCACTATACTTAAGACAAAAATCTTACTGTGAGCGGCTTTATGCAAATGGGTTTACAAACTTTACTTAAAAGGTTAGTTCACAAAAAAAAAAAATAATAATAATTCTGTGAATTTAATTTTATTTTGGAATGTATGTTTTATTATTTGATTGTAGTTTTTATTTGTGTATATTTATTTATTTAATACCAGTTACATTATTATAATCTTAAAGGAAGCACAACAAGACTCAAATAAGATCCTGTAATTCTTACCTTTTAGTTCATATCTTCAGAATTTCAATATATGCAGGATAGATTGAGTGATCCGCATATATTTGTAATCAATGTACTTATAGTGCACTTTTTAGAAATATGTTAAAAGTATGCTTGTTTTTCAATATACTTAAGTACAATTATTTTAAAGTGTGTTAAAAGTTTTATTGTGAAAATAGGTAAAAAGCATGATGTTAATATACTTTTAATATATTCAAAGATAGTACAGTTTTTGTTAGTATATGTGCAATGTACTATCGAAAAAGGGAATATATTCAAATACAATAAAGTATACTTTTTTTTCACTAGGGCCAGCTCTCAGATTTAATCACAAATATCTACATTTGGGGTCCGACGATGAACAAAAGTCTTACAGGGTTGGAACAACAACACAAGCCTGAGTAATTACTGACAGATTTTTCATTTTTGGGTGAACTAGCCCTTTAAAAGTTATCCTTACAACCCTGTCAGCCATTTTGGAAAGATGATATAGGACTACTTGTTCATGGTGTTTTCAGTTATCGTTAAAAAATAACAAATCACATAGCTGTAGCCTAAACTATATTGAGAAATGTCCAAAATGTTGGTAATAGTTGCAAAAATATTGAGAAGCAGATATATAAAAAGCAAACTTATATATTTCTGCATCACGAATGAATGACGAATAAACACCAACCTCTTTGTTCTTCAGGATCTTCAGTGTGTTTCATTCTGCAGGGTTCTGGATCACTCGTGTTCTCACTGTCCTCTTTAATAAACTCAGTCTTTGCAGATTTCAGCTCTTCCTGATGCTCGTCTTCACTTGTAGCCGTTGGGAATATTCCAGCATGTGTGTAAGAGATCAAAAAATCAAAGAGAGACAAAATCAAAAATATATAAGTTTGCTTTCATTCTTCTGGAGAGCAATAATTTAATGTCAATTCTTGCAGTAAAAAAAACAAAACAGTTGAACATGTTGTGGCAAATTCGAAGTTCTCTAATAAATCTCTGAGTCGAAGTTTCAGGTCTCAGGAGAATAAACTTCATTAGACAAGCAACAAAGTGAGCAGCAGCTGTTACAATGGCCAGCCTTCAGCCTTATCTTATCGCCAGGGAGCCAATGGGAGTACACTTATCTTTGGGTGTTAAGAGTAATCTGGGTAGTTTCCCATGTGTTTCCCAAACCCTGTGACCTAGTTTCTGCTTATACAGGCTTTTGCATGAGACAAAAGAAATCACTAAAAATTGTCCGTTGACACCAACAAAATTAGCTTTAAGTGGAAACGTAGATCATTCGACACCAGCATAATACAGTGATGTGAATAAGTTTGGACACCCATGCTAAAGTTGCCTAAAAAGAGGAATAAAAAAATCATCTTTTGGATGTTGATCTTGATTTGTCTAAACCCACGTGATGGGTAGGTTTAGGGGCGGGGTCAGGGGTTGGTCATTCGTACGAATTCATACGAATTGGCCAATTCGTAAAGTATGTACGATTTAGCAGGTCATACGAATTGTTACGAATTAGCCACTTTTTAATCATTCGTCGAATTCGTGCGATTTGGTCGTGAGATCGGGTTGGTTTGTCATACATGTGCACGATTGATGAATGTTACAGTTATTGAACTGAATGAACACTGAAGTGACTTGAGCTGAATATCGGGTGATTTTGAATTTGTTACAATTGTGAAGCTGCTTTGAAACATTTTATATTGTATATAATAATAAAAGCCAAAATCCCTGCTGCAGTGTGTGCAAAAACTACATGGAACGTATGATCTATGTAGTTGCAAACAAAGGTTTCTGTACCAAATATATCAAGATCTGCTTTTCTAATGTATGAAATATTTCTGTCATGCAATAAAATGCAAATTAATTACTTAAAAATCATATAATGTGATTTTCGGGATTTTTGTTGTTTAACCCTAACCCTATGCTAAAAATGACAGACTTCTACGCAAGTGGGAAAACCTGCAAAATTGGCAGTGAATCAAATAGGCTACTTTTTGTCCCTTATTGAATATGTAGGGAAGTGGACCTGGACCTAGGATCAGCACAGTCAGACTTGGGTCTCTCAAACTTGTAAGAAATTATAGTCTGCTCCGATCCAACTTCCACTCCAATATATATATATTGAAATGTTCCTTCACTTAAAAGAGCTTATTTATCATAGAATCAATTCCTTAAAATCTTAAAAGTATCACAGAGTCACGTTTATCACCTATAGTGTGGGAGTGACAGCGGGTATTCGAGAACCATCTTGATTAGGGGGCTTCAAAGAGATGTTATCACCTTAAACATTTGGCCATTGTTATTGGAAAGAAGATTAGAGATGTGGGCACAGAGGGAGCACTTTTGTTGTTATCCTCAATTTACATTTCAGACAGAGCTTCAGCAATACTAAAATAAATAAAAGTTTTTTTTTTTATTTAGAATGTCATAGTGTGCTAATTTATCTAAATATTTTTATTATACGTTTAAGATAACTGTATTCGCTTTGTTACTATTTTCACAAGTCTTAGTAAATAAATCCAAAATGATAACACGTGTAAAAGAGCTTCAAAACCTGATATCATGCTTTCATTACAGTAATACACATTTCAGTCCACATAATCATTGTTTCAAACATAAATATATGGACGCATGTTTTCTCAGTCCTGTTACTGAAAATCATGTGTCATTTAAAAAGCAAGTTTAGAAGCATGTCAATTAATTCCTTTGTTTATGTTGTATATGTTCAAAAAAAATAAATAAAAATGAAATAAAATCACTATTAAAGCAAGGGGTATTTTGATAAAAAAAAAAAAAACCAAAAAAAAAAACGCAAAGGCATTTTTACATTTTAAAGATGACCGAAGTCTCAAGCTTATTTATTTTTTAAGAATTGAGTCATTAAATAATTGTATAAATTATGGGCCAAACAAAACTGATAAAAATAGTGGTTTAATTTTATTTTTTAGAAGAAAAAAAAATAGTAACAGGACTGAAAGTAACAGGATTGAGTTTCAAAAGTTATTGTTTTTTAGCATTGTGACTAAAATGTGTATTTTATCTAAAATATTACATCAAATGTTTTTTAATTTTTTCATTTTAAAGCAGTTTGGATATAAAGTCACACAACAATGCAAAAAAAATCTGATTTCTGAATGATTTTAGTCATAATATTTCATGGTAAAATGCTATTTTTTAGTGTTCTGTGTGGTTTTTATTAATATTTTTAATTATACGTTTTATTTGTAGTCAGTTTCATGTGCATGACATTTTGCTAATAATAATAAAATGTATTTTAGAGTTAATTTGCATGCAATTTTATATTTTAGGCTATTTATGCTTTTATAATGGCTTATTGATCTTAAAAACTGACATTTCTGGAATGTTTTATATGTGTTGTGTGTGATTTGTAGTGTGGTCATCTTGGCCAGGACTCCCTGGAAGAAGAGATTTCTTTTAATCTCAATGGGACCTTCCTGGAAAAATAAAAGAAATAAAATAAAAATAAAAAATACACCAAGAGACAGGGTTGTGTCGTTTTATATATATATATATATATATATATATATATATATATATATATATATATATATATATAAATCTAAAATATTTTATTTTATTATACATACATTCTTTAAACTTAATGTAGGCCTAGATTTATAATAAAATAAAATATTCTGTTAAACATCAGTTATAATTCATATATTTTTAAAAGGAAAACAAAAAGGTTGTGTATATTTTCTGTTGTTAATAAAGCTAGGTAAGCACGTTTGTGTAGCCAAGTTTTTTAAGAGGCAGAATAGTGCTTTATATCTTATTTCGTGTTGAAAATCAGAGAGTGACGCGATCAATCTCTGCAGTTCCGTTGCACAAGTGTACAAAATTGGTTGAAAAATAAATAAATAAAATACCGGACTTGCTTGCGAAGTTTGCCCACTCGCATTGAGAAATGGTAAAATAGGGTTTTGAATCAGTATTGAATAGAGGGGTTTCACGACGCGTCATCAAACCGGAAGTCGGCCATTTTGGAGGCACTCCGCATCACAATAAGCATAGGCACTGAGCTATATCTCGAACGTCGTCAAGAAAAATGTTTAATTATTGGCGTGTTTCAGGTTGTACTAATAGGAAAAACCGAGAAAAACATTTGGGATATTATCGACTTCCAAAATTTATTAAAAACCAAGGAGAGGAATGCCAGAAGTTATCAGAGGAAAGGAGGCGCTTGTGGTTGGCAAAGCTCAACCAACATCTACGAGGGAAAAATCTGCACAATATCCGGATTTGTTCGGCACATTTCTTGTCAGGTATTGTGAAATATTGATTGCAGTGGCTCATAACACATTTTCTAGAGCAATGATATTAATATTTTGAATAGTAAATAGTAATTATGTGTGCTTATTTTACTGTAAAGCATTTTGGTAACGTTAGGACACTGGCTATTTAAAATGTTCTATATAAACAAAGCTGACATTGACATAATATAATCCATATCAGGCTACCGCATGTGGCATTAATGACTTAATATGTTATTGTTATCGTTCTTAAAAATGTAGAGCTAAAATGTGCTGTATTTCTCATTATATTACAGGTAAGAAGTCTGACCTTTACCAAAAGGATGACCCAGATTTTGTGCCATCTGTTGGACTGACAGGTCAGCAAGGAGGTTCACCTCAGTCAACCAAAGAAACAGGGAACTCAAGCTACAAACGTCGCATGACTCTAACCCAGCTGAAGCTGCTACTGCTTCTAGTGCTGCTGAGACTGATGATGACCCCACCACAAGTGATTGTCAGCAACAATTTTTGCTGCATAGGGACTCAAACTGAATTGACTGGTGATGTCATTGAGGGTATGACCAATGAACTTCAAAATCTTAGAACTGAAAACATTCAGTTGAGCTCTGATGTTGCACATGTGTCCACTTCCTATGACCAAAGTGCCTTTGTTGACAAGGATGAAAAGGTTTTATTTTTTCACTGGCCTACCTACATACCAGATACTGTTAGTATTATTCACATTCCTTAGTCACCACCTCCCTGTGAGGAAGTCACTTGATAAGTTTAAGCAGTTGATGCTGACATTGATGCATCTTAGGCTTAATGTTTCCACAACCTTCCTGTCATATGCATTCAACGTGTCAAAAGCCACTGCTTCAAGGATTGTCACTGATGTAATTGATGTCATGTTTATTCGCATGAAATTGCCCACATCAGGATTCATGTTGAGGGTGTGATTGGTTGTGTGTGCCAGAAATATACTATTTTTGGGGGAATATAGCCAATTGATTTATTGATGTACAAAGATAGTGATGGGTATTGTACCATAGATAAGATTGGACTTGTCTGTTGTGCTCTGGTGAACTTTAGTCCATCAGTAGTTGATTTTGACTAAATTATATTTTTATATGAACTTTGCCAATAAAAATATAAATGAATCCATGTCTGGACTTGTCTATTAAGCCTAAAATGATCTATAAATGATTGTTAATTTACAGTCATTAAGTCATTGTTTTGTTGTGGATGACAACACGCAGCATATCCTGATCATCAGAACACAGATTTATTAAAGAAAAAAGACTTTTATCAGGACACTTATAAACTTTACACTACTATAAATCATACAGTCTAATATAGTGCAATACACTAACTGTAAACACAATTTTGTATGTAACTTGAGTATAACTTTTATTTGTCAAAATAGCTTTACAAAAATATCACCAACTAAAAAACAAATGCCAAAAATATTTAAAGAACATATCACAATTACAGAAAAGGTGCACAATTCAATATATCAGGATATGCAACTGAAGGAAGAATCACCGGGTTGTCATGGATCTAAGAAGAGGGACTCAGGGAGCTAACTCGTAGGGATCTGCACCGCCAATAAATCGTAATTTCTCAAAATATCGCGCCTTTTCTTGTGGCCCAAGTCCTTCCCTATATGCCTTTGCATATTGGACGCGCTTTGATGAGCTTTTCTGTTGTTTAGACATGCCTATAATTCACTTAAAGTATCCAAAGCGCACAATACTCCATTGTGCTCCATTCAGTTGTTTACACCGAGTACCTCCAAAATGGCCGCGCATCCGGGTTACCGCCCAGAACGTGACGTCGGTGAAACCCCTCTATTGGGACAACATTCGTCGCGCCGCTGTGACGCAATCACACTTTACTGTAACTGGAAGAGTTTCAGCGTCGAGTCTTCTGAGGTGAGGAGAGCAGTTCACGGTATTTCTCATCTTTACACACTCATCAAACACACTTTATACAGTTAGATTAAGCGACAGACTTAATTTTGTGTTGTTTTCATCGATCACAGCGATACTTGTGCGTCTTTTCTGGCGTCTTCCTCTTCTCCTGAAATACACATTTAGTGCAGCAGCAGCGAGCCTGAGGAGAATATGTGGAGTTCATTCAGACCTGATTTTGTGTTTGTGTGATTGTTTCTATGTATGAGTGAGTTAAATTTTGAGATCTGTGAGGGGAAACGATCTTATGTGTCGCTGCTGCCGTTTTATTTATTTTCACAACTTTAGCAAACGTGTTGGAAAAGATCCTGATTTAAAAACTTTGTAAATAATACATTGAGCCAATAGGGAGCCACGCGAGGCATTTTACACTAGCCTAGATAACCATGGTTACAGTTTGATATAGTAAACAATATTATTTTGTGGTAGCTTAGCTAAGTTACTCTTTATTTTAATTAAGGTGTTGTGATCATTTCTGCAAAACTGCAACACGTTATCTATTGCGATGCAGTTATTTATTTTTTAAACTATATTTATACGTGTAATTGTAACAAATAACAGTACTGTCTTCTAATACAGCTATTTTTCCAGTAATAGCTAGATAGTTTCTAACAGCAAACACTCAGAATAAAGTGAGATGATCTGCTGATGATCCTGAATGGCTTGTTGAATGAGTGTTGATAGTCTGAGGATCATCAATATTAACAGATCTGCTGAAAACACTCTTTATTTCATGACAATAGTTCCTGTTTTCACCTCATTTATTATGCTGATGTTTTCAGATCTCCTGTAAATTGACACTTAAAGGGCACCTATTATGCAAAATCCACTTTTACATGCTGTCTGAACATAAATGTATGTTGGCAGTGTGTGAGCAAAACCACCCTAGCGTGATAAAAATTCAGCAAGTGGGTTTTTTACATTCTCCATAAATCATAAGCACTCTCTCAGAACGAGTTGTTCTGAGATCCAGCTCTTAGTGACGTAGAAAAGGAGAAAGGGTTTTGATTAGGGTTGGGTATCGTTTGAATTTGAACGATTCTGATTCCGATTCCTTGTTTCGATTCCGGTTCCTAACGATTCTCGATTCGGATTCTTCTAAGAGGCAGGGTCAAAAAAGTTTAGCTAACCTTGCTAACCAATGGCCTTTCTGAAGGAAATAATCCTTTCTGAAGGAAATACTCCTTCTGTAAAAATACTCCTTTTGTCACAAATTTTGCATTTTGCCGAGATTTCGTTATTTTTAGAAAAGGGAAGCCACACTTTGGATCGCCGACGTAAGGTACTCATGTTCGACTCGCGCGGTTATGCCAACACTTCCGGCAGACGCTTCTTCATTGGTGTTGTTCAGCGGTTTCTTCTTCCGCTCGGCGGACTGTGAATATCGAAACTAGGAATCGAAATTTTAACTTTTGAACGATTCCGGGAAAAACGAAAAGTTAGTCTCGGCTCCAATCGATACTCGATTCTCGATACCCAACCCTAGTTTTGATTGACATTGTGATTGAGGCATAGACTCCTCCCTCGGTGATCTGTGCAGATTCGCCATTGTTGTTTCAACGACAGCCGGACCGCTGTTCTGAAGATTTGTGTTTCCTTCCAGAAAATGCCTCCTAAGAAACATAAGTGCACTGTTGCGGGCTGTAATACTGTGCATAGTTCTGTGTACTCGCTTCCGACATCGGAGCCTCTGAAAAAGCAGTGGATGGATTTTATTTATGAAGAAAATGCGCCTCTTACACTCCCGAAGTACGTTTACGTTTGCTCAAATCATTTTGAGAGTGACTGTTTTTTGAACGAGGGTCAATTTAAAGCAGGTCTTGCTTCAAAATTAATCCTCAAGAGTGGATCGTTCCCTACTGTTCGCGATCCAACGACACCTCCCGAAGAAGTAAGTGTATTTTATGATTTCTGAGCTAACGTTAATAGTCATCAACAACAAATGTTGTTGTCGTTGTCGTCTTATGATGTCTGTGTATATAATTTATACCTTTTAAGTAACCACTCGTTTGCATATGTTTATGAAGATATAGTATTAAAAAGTCTGTTTGTTTTCGGAAAAGACAAGATATCAAAATTATTATTTTTCTACAAAGGCCAGCACATCGACACGAAGCTGTAGGGATTTTGGCGTGCAGACACAAACATCACAGCTGTGCAGTGTTGGTACACAACTATCAATGAGGACGCTACAAACTCACCACAGGAGTATCAGTACGTTGATGTTTTTAACTAAGTTTATATTACATAATATACAATATAGTATTATATATTTTTTCGTAAATAACTGAATTTTTATATGTGCATTTCTACATTCATTTTCTGTAAAGTTTATTTAAAAATGAAGCAATATACAAATGCATTTCAATTGAATTGAATACCCACGAAAAAGAAAGTGAATATTTCCTGACGCTTTGATAAATTGTATATTTCAGGTGTCCAGACAGAGACAACATTGGCAAATTTTGATGATACTACAAAAGTAGTTTCGCATACAGCTGTTGCGTCTTCCACACCCCTCAAAACTTCATCAAAGAGACCATGTCTGGTCCTTGAGGAAGATGAAGATATCCTACAGGAATGCTCTACAATAATAACTGCACAAGAGAGTGATGTCACAGAGGCTGAAACGTCAACAACAGAGCAAAAAGACTTTTCGTAAGTTTATATTATATTTTAGAAAAATGTTTGCTTTTAATTATAACATAACTAATTTTTATGTAGTGTTTATATTGATTATTTTATTTTTGTTTGTTTTGTTTGTTCGTTTGATTGTTTTTTTCTTCAGGTCACTAGCATCCAGCCCTATTCAGAAAATCTGTAAATATATTGTCTATGAGACATGTATCATGGAACTGTTTGAGATGTGCCCGGTATGTCATAGAAGCTGTCATACAAGATCACAAAGGATTGGAACTTTTCTACGTGTTGAACAACTCTGCCACCATTGTCAGTTCACACGTAAATGGAGCAGTCAGCCGATTTTGGGCAGTACTCCAGCTGGAAACCTTCACCTTTCTGCTGCTGTGTATCTCAGTGGTGCTTCATTTGTGACAATTGAAAAGGTAATAGTAACATAAATTATGAATAGCTTTGCAGGTACATGAGACTAAACATTTACAATGTATAATTATTATGTTTACTAGGGGTGTAACGGTACATGTATTCGTATTGAACCGTTTCGGTTCGAGGCTTCCGGTTCGGTACGCATTCAAACCGAACGATTGCTTGGACCATTTTTCCTGCCGGCAAAATTCGTGCTGACGCGGCCAACACAACGTTGCGCAACATCCAAATGGCAAGGGTAATGAAAGCAGAACGAAACTGCGCTCCTCGTTATGTGCTTCATGGATCGTTTATCAGTTCGGACCAGCAACATCTGTGCAGCGCGAGCCGATCTCGATCAATCAACACTGTTACCACACAGCGCTAAGAGATCCGGTAAAGAAAACATTTGAATTCGCCACTGAGGTAATAACATCGCTGCGAGATCTAGTGAGATGCATTCACATTTCTCCGTTATTAACCGTAGATCTCTATTAGATCAAACAGCGCTGTCATGGAAACCAGGAGAAACACTGTGCCGTGAATGAACTAGTACTTTACGTCCACAGACCAGCAACATTCACCATGGATTTAATATAGTAACACTAACTGGAACCAGTTTGGCTGGAATGGTGAAATGCTTTCAAGTACTTCACACATCTTTTTCCAGCACTTCAAAATTCAAATATTATATAAATAAATATATATTTAAATGTTATTTTTAATGTGATGACCAAACATTATTTGTTCATCCTTCAAAGATGACCCCCATTTATAAACCTGAAAGTTTCAAGATCTAGGAAAACTCATACTTATTTAAAAATATTTTTTCTTTAAACAAATAGGAAATTTCTCTGGCATTTCTTTCTTTTTGCTGTATCGAAAACGTACCGAACCGTGACTTTAAAACCGAGGTACGTACCGAACCGTGATTTTTGTGTACCGTTACACCCCTAATGTTTATTATTTTATAGTTTACCAGTTTTTCTCTATCTGTTGTCAGATATTTGCAGCTATGAAGTTACATCTTTTCAAGTACGACACCTTTCGTCGCCATGCACGAATGTGCATTGAGCCTGCTATTGTTCACAAATGGAGAAACTGGCAGGATGAGATGCTACAGCAGTTAGCTCAAAGGGAAAAGGTCATTGTTGGAGGAGATATGAGGGCTGACTCACCAGGTACATTGTGGGAAAAATTTACATTGTAGTAATAAAATGTCTTGTGTAGACAAGGCACATTGTGTAATAAGAGATTATGTATTTTTGTTTTTGAAGGGCACTCGGCCAAATATGGCAGTTACACAATGATGGACCTGGAAACAAACACCGTTGTTGACGTACAGCTCGTCCAGGTAAATTAGCTAAAAAACCCTTGATGCAACATCTTTGAAAACTTTTATACTTTAATTTTAAACGGAAAAAAAAGGAATTTTTGAACACTTGTTAGAGTAAGGAAGTGGGAGGAAGTTACCACATGGAAAAGGAAGGATTGACGAGAGGTCTTGACTTTTTGGATACTCGTGGTGTGACTCTGGACTGCATTGTGACTGACCGACATCCGCAAATACAAAAATTTCTCAGGGAACGCAA
Source organism: Pimephales promelas (assembly GCF_016745375.1). The sequence continues at coordinate 66,870 of NW_024121263.1, read as the reverse complement.
AGTCAACCAATTCTATGATGTCTGGCACATAGAGAAAGGTAAAAAAAAAATTATTACAATACTATCATTTTCAAATTTTTTACAGACTAATAATTGTGATGAAAATATATTAGCGGATGATTATTTTTTGTGGAACATTTATATATATATATATATATATAAATATATGTGTGTGTGTGTGTGTGTGTGTGTGTGTGTGTGTGTGTGTGCATTCATATTATATAAACAACACCATTCCATTTTATTTAATTACACATTGCCCTACTTATTGTGAGTGTTGTTTTGTTTGAATGTTTTTGAAAACTCCAGGAATTTCAAAGCAGCTGGAAAAAGTGTGCAAGTTGAAGGGTTGTGAGAAAGTACGTGAATGGTTGCATAGTATAAAAAACCACATCTATTGGACTGCAGCATCATCAAGCAGTGGACCTGAAAGAGTGGCCAAATGGACGTCTATGCTAAACCATATTCAAAACAAGCACACACATGAAGACAGCAATTTTCCAGCATGTCTACATGGAACAAGCAGAAGTCGAGGCACAAAAAAGTGGATAGCTGCTGGTATGTGGTCTAAATAAGCAATATTTACTTTTATTAAAAACTGTATGAAGACCATGTATTTATTCTATTTTTTTTTTTTTTTTTTAAATACATATCTTACTATAATAACACTTACAATAATTTAGGAACACTGCCATATCTCAAGTTGGAGAGAGTTCTCTCCAACAACAGAATTTTGAAGGATGTTGCCAAACTAAGTCCACACTACCAGACTTCTTCAATCGAGGTTTTCCACAGTGTAATACTACGGTTTACACCCAAAAATGTGGTATTTCCATTTCTGGGAATGTTGTGCAGGTAATGTTGATGTTTTTTTTTTTTATTATTACAATTTCAATTATACATACAATTATACATGCTTTCAGACTATACCTGGCTGCACTACATTACAATGAGAATGCCGGGTGTCCTCAAGCCACAACAGCATCTGGTCTACCGGTGTTCAAAGTGACCTTTCCAAAAGCCAAGAAGGGAGAATACCGGGTCAGAGAAGTAAAGACACAAGCAACCTTCAGTATGTATAAAATGAGTTTAGTTAACAAAATTAAAACAAATGTGTTTTTTTTGGCATTTTTTCTTACAAGGTATTTCAAAAATCAATTGAAAAGTAAATAAAATGTTATGTTGCACAGGATATGTGGATGACCTGCTGGACCTCATATTTGATAAGGTCTTCGTTGATCCTGCACCATTTTTGGATGAGGTTTTGAGGATTCCAATACCACCAGTATTGTGTGCAGAGTATGACCGGCCAGAGAAGGAGGAGGCCATCTCTAGTAGGCTATCTAGGTTCAATCAATAGGTGGTCGAAAACCTACATAACTGCCCTGTGCATCAGGAAACTCTCTTCGAATCCTCAGGACCACACAGGCTGGAATCACAACTCGAATTTTTCGTCCAAGGAAACCCCAGCACCAACTCACAAAACTCTGATAAGCTAAAAATCTGTAACGTCTAAGACAAACACAAACATATACACACACACAGGCACATTCTCAAAATAAGGTTCAGGAATTTTCCTGTGTTTTTTTTCTTTTCATATATATCTTTCATTTGTTGTCTGGAGTTGTAATTCTTGATTTGTAATTGATTTATGGCCAAGTTATTTTTAAGATTAATGTCCTTTTATTAAAATTATTTTATTTTTAATCTAATTTGTATATGTCACTGTCTTTATACATAATGTAAATAAAGGAATAAAAAAGTATATGCAATTTGTTGTGAAATTATTTGAAGCTATACTATGTTTTTATAATTATAATTATATATTCTTATTTATATTATATATGAATAGTTCAGATGCAAAAGCCTCTAAATGCCATTTGAAATTTTCTTCTTTAATGATGATTTTTATCAAACTTGTATATTTAAGTTTAGTAATTTCACTTAAATAACAATTAATAGGTAATTATCATTGCCATTTAAGTGAAATCACTGAACTTAAATATACAAGCTTGATAAAAATCATCATTAAAGAAGAAAATTTCAAATGGCATTTAGAGGCTTTTGCATCTGAGCTCTTCATATATATATATATATATTTTTATAATTATAATTCCCTTTTAATATAACCTTTTAAATATTTGATTAAAAACTAAACGATTTGAACTTCTTTGAAGAATTAGATACATTTTTATTAAATGTGTTAATCAGTTTAACTCACTTGTATTCCACGAAGTCGTATGGGACCATAGTCAGCCCTGTAAATGTTAAAAGCGTTTTGTAAAGTAAACACATTGAAACAAACAGGATCCATTCCGGGATGGTCTACCATACATGATGATGTGACTTGAAGTTGTTTCATCCGTCTTGTAACCTTCGATACAACAAATAGCCTTAGACTATTTTATGTCACGTGTTATTTTTTGCAACAATTAAAATTGTAAATACATTAATACCTTTTCTATCTCTCTGCAGCATATGTTTTCTTGTTCTGTCGCCATCTTCTCACATTTGCTACATAAACACCTGTACGAGAAGTGTAAACAGGTCTCTCGCATTAATTTAATTTTGTTTGTAGGTAGAAAACGATATTAGCGTTATTTATGTTTGTATTCTAAAAAAAATTGCGTGAACGTTTTCACAGTTTGTGTGTGTGTGTCTGTGTGGGTGTTGCACATCCATTATAACTAAGAGGACGCGATGATGGGTACATAAATGTATCAAATAACCATTCCGAGACGTCCTGGTCCATTCTCGATCGTGTTTCTTCAACCGGAGTCTCTTCGTCATTTGGGTCGGACTCTGGTTCAAACATGTATGGCCGAATGCCATACACAATTGCGGGTCTATCACTCTCGGCCATTACCGTTCTACCGACTGTTTATTGCCATTGGTATGCAAGTTACGCCCACATCCAGCAGCAGGGTGGGGATATGCAACTAATTTGCATTTAAGGTCGTCCGCCTCAAAACAGCTCGTTTCAAAACAGGTCCCAAAAATGACATTCAAATGGTTATAATAAATAAACGGTGGGGTATTTTGTGCTGAAACTTCACAAATACATTCTGGGGACACCCAAGACCAATACTACATCTTGTAAAAGGGGGCATAATAGGTGCCCTTTAAAGCTCATTTCATTGGCGTCAGCAGACTGAGGGGATTTGTTGGTGACAAATCGTCTCGGTTACGTATGTAACCCTCGTTCCCTGAGTAGGGAACGGAGACGTTACGTCAGAAGTGACGGAGATTGGGGGATTTCGCATAGAAAGCCAATCCTCTTCGAGTATTTAAACACGAGCCAATGGCATGCAATGCCTTGGGGCTGCGGAAATTTGCATAGCGTACTCCGCCCTACTCCGTGAGTATAAAAGGAGGAAGTGAACGCAACCGCAGTATGTCTTCGCTGAGGAGCCAAGACTGAACTCGGCATCTACCCAGCGATACAGCAGAAGTGGCAGTGAGACGTAACGTCTCCGTTCCCTACTCAGGGAACGAGGGTTACATACGTAACCGAGACGTTCCCTTTCGTAGTCACTTCGAGTTACGTCAGAAGTGACGGAGATTGGGGGTCTGTGCCATCACGCCAACTTCAAGCTGTCTTCCAGTGCCCTGCGAAAGTCTGGACCCCCGAGCCTTACCTCTTTTTTTTTTTTTTTGGGGATCCGACTTCGACACAGGATTACCAAGGTACACTGGGAAACATATCCCGGAGGGGACATGCTACCAGCTGCCTACCGAAGGGAGGACTTACGAATACACATATGGCCACATAGGAACACATATGGAATCACTGGAGCACCAACCGCAGGTGGCTACTAATTTCAACTCCAGGGGTGGCAGATGGCTTGCCAAGGGAAGACACATGCTCAGAGAGGCTTACAGTAGATAATACACATGAGACGGTTACCATGGGGAACCGTGCGCATGGAGGCACCTAGCCAGCATCCAGAGCAACAGCAGTGGTGCCCGCATCGTCGGTGCTGGAGGACTCAAAACTTCAATGGAAGAACTGAGGAAATATCGCACTTATCCAGTCCGGGGAATGGAGTGGCGAGCAAGCGAAGACACCTAAGTGGGTCCAGTACTGGCGGAAGCGAGTACGTGAGAGGATACCGGCTCAATTCGCAGATTATAGAATCTGGCGAAGGTGTTGGGTGTCGCCCAGCCTGCAGCTCTGCAGATGTCTGTTAGCGAGGCGCCGTGCGCTAGAGCCCAAGAGGAAGCTACACTCCGAGTGGAATGGGCCGTCACACCAAGGGGGCACGGAAGGCCTAGCTGCTGGTAAGACAAAGCAATGGCATCCACTATCCAGTGGGACAGCCGTTGCTTTGAGAGAGCCCTTCCCTTCTGGCTCCCCCCATGACAGACAAAGAGCTGGTCTGAGGTCCTGAAACACTGCGTTCTGTCGACATAGGTGCGGAGAGCACGTACCGGACAGAGCAGTGCCAAGGCTGGGTCTGCCTCCTCCGGGGGCAGCGCTTGCAGGTTCACCACCTGGTCCCGGAAGGGAGTGGTGGGAACCTTGGGCACATATCCAGGCCGGGGTCTCAGGATCACGTGAGAGTAAGCCGGCCCGAACTCCAGGCACGCTTTGTCAACGGAGAATGCGTGCAGGTCCCCCACCCTCTTGATGGAGGCCAATGCAACCAGGAGTGCTGTCTTCATGGACAGAAACTTTAACTCTACCGATTGCAAAGGCTCAAAGGGATGCCTCTGCAGTGCACTTAAAACTACAGAGAGGTCCCAAGAGGGTAGGAGGGGAGGACGAGGCGGATGCAGCCTCCTCGCTCCCCTCAGGAACCTGATGACCAGGTCGTGCTTCCAATCAACCTTTACGTCCTTTCACTTTATATGTCTCTCTTTAAATTATTTTGATATGCTGAAAATTAAAACATTTTCTTTCATTTCAGACCTGATGAAAGTGAAGGAAGAGAGTGAAGAACTGAGTGAAGTAAAGGAGGAGAGAGAAGAACTGAGTGAAATGGAGGAGAAACATCATGTCCAACCTGCAGAAAAACCTTTGAGTCGCTCAAAGACTAAAAATAAAGTTTTAAAGAGAAGAAGAGCCAAGAAATGTACAACCTGCACTCAGTGTGGAAAGAGTTTCTTAAACACACGTAATCTTGACCGTCACATGATAGTTCATACTGGACAGAAGCCGTTCACATGTGATCAGTGCGAGAAAAGTTTCCCAAGGAAAGATAATCTAGAGATTCACATGAGGATCCACACTAGAGACAAAGGTAGTCTTCAGCAGCACGTGAGAGTTCATACTGGAGAGAAGCCTCACACATGTGATCAGTGCGGGAAGAGTTTCACACTAAAAGGAAATCTTAGTCGACACATGATGATCCACACTGGAGAAAAGCCTCACACATGTTATCAGTGTGGGAAGAGTTTCGCGCAATCAGGACACCTTGATGTTCACATGAGGATCCACACTGGAGAGAAATCATTCGCATGTGATCAGTGTGGAAAAGCATTTCGTAGGGCATCAAACCTGAAGGCACACCTGATGGTTCATACGGAGGAGAAGCCGCATTCATGTTCTGAATGTGGAAAGAGATTTTCACTGCGGCATAATTTACAACTACATCAAAGAACTCATACTGGTGTAGGAGTTTATATGTGCTTTGAGTGTGAGAAGACTTTTACTACAGAACAATGTTTAAAACTGCACCAGATAATTCACACTGGAGAAAAACCTTACGAGTGTTCACACTGTGACAAGAGATTCAGTCAGTCATCAACTCTGAAAACACATGAGACGATCCACACTGGAGAAAAACCTTACAAGTGTTCAAACTGTGACAAGAGATTCAATCGGCCATCATATCTGAAAGCGCATGAGAAGACCCACAGCAGAGAGAAGCTGCACACATGTGATCAGTGTGGAATGAGTTTTGCTTTAAAAAGTCCCCTGAAGCTGCACATGAAGATGATCCATGCTAAGGTTTGTTCAGTTATCATCTTTATTCACTCATATGAAAAACAATCACAGTCTGAAATCACAGTGAGTGGTTAATTTTATGTGTTGAGAAATAGTTCGATAGTTTCTTATCAGCCATAATGAGCGATAGAGATCAGTACCAACTGTTTGTGATCCAGCTTACAGTCTCCAGTAGGGATGGGAATTGAAAACTGGTTCCACTCGAGAACTGTTCTAAGTTTTATGAACCTTCGATATTATATGCCCTCGACGTTAACGATTCCTCTTATCGATGCTCCTGCACCAAGTCCCAGCCATAGGATATACAGACTGTGAGCTCACAACTGTCCCTTTTGTCCTTTATCGGGCACCATAGCATGGCGTCCTACGCATCTGTTTCATGACATCAAAGCGATTTGAGCAAAGGAGTATTTAGTATCTTATTAACCAATAAAAATGATGCTGTTTGCAATAAGAGTGGTGACCGCCAAAGCATTTTTTTTCACGCCAAAGTCTTATTTGATCGCTGAGTAATGTAGATGAACTGCTGTAATTGTGACAGGGTGTATGTTCATGTTAAACTGAGAGAACACACACTCTCCCTCTGCGGAGCCAGGCAAAAGTACAAACAAGGCCGTCTTCAAACTGTTTTGCTTTTTCCCTCGTACATACTAATCAAAATAAATTGGTAAAAAGTCTGAAGACCAAAGTTTCATGTGGAGCATTTTGATTCCATTAAAGTGCAAAAGAAACTACAAGCATTAAGTCCTGTTCACACCGACGTTTAACGCCTCATGACTAAACAAAGGGCACCAATGTGAGTGTGCACACCAACACGCGTAAAAGCGTCATTAAAAAAAAAAACGCCTCTGGTTCGTTTTTTTGGTTTGACGCGCCGCATCAAAAACTATCCGACCAATGAGATTGGAGCTTTTGCTCACGTGTCTGGAGCTTCTGAAGTTACAGTAAAACACAATTGGGGGCGCCGCTCAAACATAAAACTGTCTTCCTGAGCACACATACGTAGCGGCGAAGAAATACGCCAAGTAGCGTCTACACTGCCGGGAAGAAATAAAACGAGGAAGGTGCAAGGCAAGATGAATGTAGACCTGCTGGTAGGGCTGGGCGATATGGCCAAAAAATCATATCTCGATATTTTTTGGTCAAATGGCGATATACGATATATATCTCGGTACTTTCTACGTTTTCTATTTAGATAAAGAAAATCTTTATATTAAAAAAAAAAATATATATATATATATATATATATATATATACACAGTATATTCACATTCGGCCCAATGATATCCTACAAACAATGTTGATATTGAAGGATATGGAAACAAATATAATATAGGCTATGCAATATATTATGTGCAAAAAGCTTTTGTTTTTATATTGACTAAAAGCTAAAATAAAAACAAAAACAAAAGCACAAACTAATTATATTAGCCTGCATTTGATTACCCCATTATAATCACTTTCACTTTCATTAAAAATATATACTTGTAGGTTTAAAATTCCACATATGGCACATTTATTTTCTCCAACAACACATATTTTAGCAATATGTTTATTTTAGTCAGAATTATTGCGTACTACGTAGTACTATTCACGCGCATGCGCGCGCCGGCGCTCGTTCAAGGAAGCATGAATTTTAGCGGAGATTCACTTGCAGAAGCTCGTCCTCTTCTGACATGGACATATTTGTTGTGAAATGGACATATTTGCTTTACTTTCTAACATTTACAGATGGAGAATATGTGAAATGTAAGTTGAGCACTGAGGAAAGCACCACATCTCAAACGCATTAAACAGCGCAAGTATATCTGTCAGTCAGCAACAGTGTCTGTCAGAGCATTTGACAGGGCGGCAAGCTGCCTTAAACTTGTTAACTATATCAAAGTGATTTTGACGCAATTAATATAAGCTTGTGTCATGTTTAGGACAAATTGTACTACGTAGCCTAGCTACTTTCACTGCAGCAGCTCACACTGCAACCTCCGCTATTTTTCAGATGTGCTCATATCAAACTACTGTATCGATATAAACGGTATTGCCTCATTCCATATCGTTTCAAAAAATATAACGATACATCATACATATTCGATATATCGCCCAGCCCTACCTGCTGGTCACGTTGGTGTTGGAAAATAAAGAACGAATGCTGACGAATAACGTGCGTCGATATTCGTCCTAGTGTGTACGACCCCTCATGGGTGTGTGATATATATCGTCTGCGATAATATCGTAATTGTTGTTTTAACAATGTGCAATTTGACATTATCGAGTACAGCCTATCCCTCACACATACACGAAAGTTCAATACGAATACATGTATCGTTACACCCCTAATATATATACACACTCACCTAAAGGATTATTACGAACTCCATACTAATTCTGTGTTTGTCCCCTATCACCTTCAAGACTGCCTGAATTCTATGTGGCATTGATTCAACAAGGTGCTGAAAGCATTCTTTATAAATGTCGGCCCATATTGATAGGATAGCATCTTGCAGTTGATGGAGATTTGTGGGATGCACATCCAGGGCACGAAGCTCCCGTTCCACCACATCCCAAAGATGCTCTATTGATATCTGGTGACTGTGGCGGCCATTTTAGTACAGTCAACTCATTGACATGTTCAAGAAACCAATTTGAAATGAGTCGAGCTTTGTGACATGGTGCATTTTCCTGCTGGGTACATGGTGGCCATAAAGGGATGGACATAGTCAGAAACAATGCTCAGGTAGGCCGTGGCCTTTAATCGATGCCCAATTGGCACTAAGGAGCAAAGTGTGCCAAGAAAACATCCCCCACACCATTACACCACCACCAGCAGCCTGCACAGTGGTAACAAGGCATGATGATCCATGCTCTCATTCTGTTTACGCCAAATTCTGACTCTACCATCTGAATCGAGACTCATCAGACCAGGCAACATTTTTCCAGTCTTCAACTGTCCAATTTTGGTGAGCTCTTGCGAATTGTCGCCTCTTTTTCCTATTTGTAGTGGAGATGAGTGGTACCCGGTGGGGTCTTCTGCTGTTGTAGCCCATCCGCCTCAAGGTTGTGTGTGTTGTGTCTTCTTCACAAATGCTTTGCTGAATACCTCGGTTGTAACGAGTGGTTATTTCAGTCAAAGTTGCTCTTCTATCAGCTTGAATCAGTCGGCCCATTCTCCTCTGACCTCTAGCATCAACAAGGCATTTTCGCCCACAGGACTGCCCCATACTGGATGTTTTTCCCTTTTCACACCATTCTTTGTAAACCCTAGAAATGGTTGTGCGTGAAAATCCCAGTAACTGAGCAGATTGTGAAATACTCAGACACCAACAACCATGCCACACTCAAAATTGCTTAAATCACCTTTCTTTCCCATTCTGACATTCAGTTTGGAGTTCAGGAGATTGTCTTGACCAGGACCACACCCCTTAATGCATTGAGGCAACTGCCATGTGATTGGTTGATTAGATAATTGAGCAATAATGAGAAATTGAACAGGTGTTCCTAATAATCCTTTAATTAAGTGTATGTTCAATGTAAATTGTGTTCATCGTACTTAATAATGACAATTATGATTTTCGTCATATTCGTGCAGGCCTTACATATATTTGTTTACTTTCAGTTGTAATGATTGTTTTGTGTATTTTGATGATAATACATGTGCGTGATAGGGTTTATGGATCAGACTTTAATGCACACTTCTTTTATTCACCTTTTGCCGTTATTTTCTGGAGTAAAACTGATTCTTTATCTTTTGTGGGATGTACAATAAACTTCATCAAACTCATTAGTATATTTATGCCCAACATTCAGACTGGGTTCTCTACAACAGGCTTGCATTAATAGAGGATAAAAACAGAAGACAAATAAGTTATAACTCCGCTACTGAGAGTTATGCTCCGCCCTATTACTAAAATTACCTATTACCGCCCTAAACTGTCATTGATGACAGATCACATGTTTGGCTTGCTTCATCTAGAGTTTCATGATCAAACTAGTGATCTATAACACAAATCATCTCCACATTAAAATAATCATAATCGTGCTCAGCAGTTGATGACCAGATTTGATGGGATTAAAATGACAATTGAACTCACCAGATCTTGACTTTTGGCTTCACTTTTGATTCCACATTTGTCTCTCATTTGAAATCTCACTTGATTTAATTTTTCTTTTAGACTTGATGGATGTGAACGAGAAAGGAAAACAGAAGCCAAACATCCGTCTCCTGCCCTCAGTGTAAATCAAGTCTGAAGACTCACATGAGAGTTCACACTGGGAAGAAGCGGCTCAGAAATCACTTCTGCTTCTCATTCTGGAGAAAGAGCATTTAACTGTGATCAGTGCGGTAAACCCTTTCATTGGGCATCAGAAACACCTGAAGATTCACACAAAGGTGAAGATTCATTCATTATATTACAGGTAAAAGACACGACGGTGTGTGTTTCAGTGCAGGAAGTCCTTTTCTACAGAAGATGAACTGAAACACACACTCGAAAAGAGGCCATACCACTTTTAAGAGAGACATGAATCTTATATTCATTATTTACTCATTCTTCGTTGTTTGATTTTCATTAGAACATCTTATTTTCTATTCTACTTCTACTCTTCCATGCAAATTATTAACACTCATTAGTTAACATTAGTTAATATATTAACTAACAATGAGCTATGCATTTGTTACTTTATAAGTCATTGTTCATTTTGGTTCACAGCATTAACTATTGTTAACAAATACAACTTTAGATTTTAATAATGTATTAATTGATATTAACTTAGATTAATAAATGCTTTAGAAGTATTGCTCATTCTTAGTTCATGTTAAAGGACAACTCCGGCGCAAAATGAACCTTTGGTCTAATTACACATTGTTACCTAGTCAACCGTTATCTGAGATTTGTTTTCATGATTGCCGAATGTAAATAGTTTTATCTCTAAAAACAGTTTAGCCTATAACACTAGTATAACGCTAGTATATGGGGCATAGAGTAATGACAAATAAAAATCGCTTGTTATTACCACTAACAAGGCTCAAAATAGCCCCACAGTAACACGACAGCATAAAAAGAGTCCCTACATGCAAACCGAAGCATTGAGAACTTTGTCAGTGTCCATACAGTTTAATAAGAAGATATTTTATACACACAGTCAACTTCGCGAATACAGGAAGAAGCCATCTTGGAAAAATAGTCTCTACCAGTCGATCTACGAACGCCGATCCAAGTGCGCTGGTGAGATGTGAATAAGGTGATAAAGTGAGCGCGAACAGTAGGCTACGTGTACATATTGAAGAGAAGAAAACGGTTTGTGTTTGTGTTTCTTGTGGAAACAACGGACCATATGAGATTCTGCACAGTTCAGCGCACATGGATCGGCGTTCGTAGATCGACTGGTAGAGACTATTTTTCCAAGATGGCTTCTTCCTGTATTCGCGAAGTTGACTGTGTGTATAAAATATCTTCTTATTAAACTGTATGGACACTAACAGCGTTCTCAATGCTTCGGTTTGAATGTAGGGACCCCTGTTATGCTGTCGTGTTGGTGTGGGGATATTTTGAGCCTTGTTAGTGGTAATAACAAGCGATTTTTATTTGTCATTACTCTATGCCCCATATACTAGCATTATACTAGAGTTATAGGCTAAACTGTTTTTAGAGATAAAACTATTTACATTCGGCAATCATGAAAACAAATCTCAGATAACGGTTGACTAGGTAGCAATGTGTAATTAGACCAAAGGTTCATTTTGCGCCGGAGTTGTCCTTTAACTAATGAACCTTATTGTGTTACCTCGAATCTGGACACTTCTCTTCTCTTGAGATGCTTTGGCTCTTATAAGTCGGTAAAGAAAGAGATCTGTCTCATTCACTTTTAGTTGATGTTTGTATTTGCTTCATGTAGAGATTGATTAAACTCATTACTCCATATCAACACCTTGTTGTTTTTGTCCATCTTTATTTTCTGTTTGAATCAGGAATAATTTAGTTCTGAAAGCCAGGAAGCTTTCCAATGCCGTATACATTATATTCTACCCACACATGACTGATCTTGACTGAGATTGCTGTCTGTCTACATTATTAACAGTTTCACACTTGATATCCAGTATCAAATAGGGATGAACAGATACCATATTTTTCAGAATCGACCAATAACAGTTGCATCAAATTATAGCTACCATGTTCAGGACTCTTCATGCATTTTAAATGAAGTTATTATAATTTTGTATATACAATTAATTAATTACCATTTTAGAATATTTTTCGAGTTTGGATTTAATTTTCCATGAAAGATAGCTTTTATAAGCAACTGAAAAAAGCACAAATGTCAGGACATGTCAAAACATCTCAAGGACCCCAAAAACACCTTAGATCCCAGAGGATTAATTTATTTGAACAGATGTAGACCTAACTTGGGATTTTAATGGCAGTTCAATGAATGGAAAACGTTGAATATAGAGATTTGCTCAGACTCCTATTCAGCTTTAATGAGTATAAATTCAAAGTCAGCGTCCAGGCAGGATTTAAAAAGAAAGAAAATAGAGAGAGTATCTAAGGGAAACAGGATTGGCTAACAGAATGTAGTTTAATAGATTTTTTTTTATTTTTTTTAAATCTGCTTCACTCGCTTTACACTCCTGTCCAGTTGGTGGCGGTAAATGGGCATTTTAGCTGCTTTGCCAACCGCCATAAAACTTCGACAGAAGAAGATTTGTCCTGTGCAAAAATATGAAAGACAGTACTTAGATCAGAAGTATTTATCATGGGTGAAAATATTTACTGATGAGTCTAAGGATCCTATATCTGGAAGAACAGCAGCTGCTGTATATTCCTAAGTTTCAAATAAGTATCAAGAAAAGAATAACTGACCATATCTCCGTATTTGTAGTAGCATTAGTTGCCATAATGGTTGCACTCCATTGGGTAGAGGACGTAGCTATGTTCTGATTCGTTTGCAGCAATCACAAGTCTCGTAAGTTGAAATAAAGTATTAAGGCAAGACATTATATATGAGAGACTTGCTAGTTTGCTAAGAATAAGTAGTGAAAGCTTAATAGTGTTTGTATGGGTTCCTGCTCATGTGGGGCTGGAGGCAAATGAAGTGGTAGATAGAATAGCAAAACAAGCAGTAAAACATAATGAAATTAATGTGCAAGTGACATTGAGCAAAAATGAAGTAAAAGTAAAATAAAAGAATTCATAAAAAAGAAATGGCAAGAACAATGGGATAGTGAGGGGAAGGGTAGAAACTTGTATAGTATTCAGAAGCAAGTAGGAAATGGAAGAAGTGTTTTTAGGAATAGGAAAGGGGATACAATTTTGTCTCGTGTTAGAATAGGGCACACACGATTAAATCATTCCTTGTTAAAGATAGGAAAACATGATACGGGAAAATGTATGTACTGTGGTCAGGCAGAAACAATTGAACATGTTTTAATTAAATGTGAAAAATATGGAAAAGAAAGGTTAGAACTTAAGAGGATAAGGAAATTGGGTGTGGGAGTATTAAGTATGGAAAGTTTATTGGGAAAGCAAGTAGAACAAGTAAAAATATATAGTGCGATAATGAAGTAGGCCTATCTCAAAGAAATAGGAATAGACAGGAGAATTTGAAGTATAGAAGATGTTTTTGTTTGTTTGTTTGTTTTTTTGTTGATATTGTTTTCATTTTTAAGTGCTTCACACTCCAGTCCAGTTGGTGGCGGTAATGCACCGAAAGTTGGTTTGCCAACCGCCATAAAACACCAAACGAAGAAGAAGATTTGTCCCGTGCGCGCGGAATGTGCGCTCGTGCTTCGGATGCCGATGACGTCACCGTTCGCGCCGTCTCTTCCCTCATTGAGTTTTAAGCGTCGAGTCTACTGAGGTGAGGAGAGCAGTTCACGGTATTTCTTTCATCTTTACACACCCATCACACACACTTTATACAGTTAGATTAAGCGACAGACTCATTTCTGTATTGTTTTCATCGATCACAGCGATACTTGTGGGTCTTTTCTGGCGTCTTCCTCCTGAAATACACATTTAGTGCAGCAGCAGCGAGTCTGAGGAGAATATGTGGAGTTCATTCAGACCTGAGCGAGTGTGTGTTCGTTTGAGTGATTGTCTCGATGTTTGGAGTGAGAACTGTAACTGAATGTCAAGGCAAAGTTTGAGATCTGTGAGGGGAATTGATTTGGAAGTGTTGCTGTTGCCATTTTCATGTTTACCTTTATTTCTTTGTCTAGCTTATTTATCTTTGGCAGATTACACATGGGTAGTTGACGTGATGTGGCTTTTTCACCATCACAGAAGATAAAATAAAAATTATTTGTGTGATTGTCTCGATGTTTGGAGTGAGAACTGTTACTGTCAAGTTAAAGTTTGAGATCTGTGAGGGGAAACGATCTTATGTGTCGCTGCTGCCGTTTATTCTCACAACTTTAGCGAACGTGTTGGAACAGATCGTGATTTAAAAACTTTCCCAGATAGCACAAGGGTATTTGATGTCCTATTTACATCTGGAAGACATATTTTTAAGCGTGTTTGCTCATCTGCAAGACGTCTATAGAACGTTTCCTGTCAGATGTTAAATAGACGTTTATAAGATGTCAGTTTAACATGCATTCTAAATCATTACATCTTAGAGACATCTTCTAAACGTCTATTTGACAAATGCAGGAAATGTCCTATAGACGTCTTGCAGATGAGCAAACACTCTTTAAAATACGTCTTCCAGATATAAATAGGAGATCAAACAGCCTTGTGCTATCTGGGTTGTAAATAATACATTGAGCCAATAGGGAGCCACGCAAGACATTTTAAACATAAATAATATACTAGGCTAGATAACCATTGGATACAGTTTGATATCTACACAATATTGTTTTGTGGTAGCTGAGTTACTCTTTATTTTCATTAAGGTGTTGTGATCATTTCTGCAAAACTGCAACACGTTATCTATTGCAATGATGTAGTTATTACAATTTTTAACTGATACTTATGTAATATTGTGAGAAAAAATAACAGTACTGTCTTCTAATACAGCTGTTTTTCAGTAATAATTCAATAGTGTCATAGTCATATGAGTCATTATTTGTCATATTGACTCAGATAATGTGTTTCAAACAGCAAACACTCAGTATAAAGTGAGGTGATCTGCTGATGATCCTGAATGGCTTGTTGAATGAGTGTTGATAGTCTGAGGATTATCAATATTATCCTTATAATATTGATAATATATTATCATCAATATTAACAGATCTGCTGAAAACACTCTTTATTTCATGACACTTTATTTATTATGTTGATGTCTTCAGATCTCCTGTAAATTGACACTTAAAGCTCATTTCATTGGTGTCAGCAGACCCAGGAGATTTGTTGGTGACAAATCTGTAGATTTAGGCTACTTATGTTTTTGCTTAAATATATAAGGAAGGGTTAGCTATAGCTGTTTTTCTTACCATTGTCTAGACTATACATTTATTATTACACTAAGTCAAGTCAAATATATTTATAAAGCGCTTTTCACAATACAGATTGTATCAAAGCTGCTTCACAGTATCAATCAAAACAACTTAAAAGTGTTTGTTTATTACTGGAAAAAAGACATCCAAGTTTTTTTTATATTTACTATTTATATTCTGTTGTCCATGAGCATAAAAACAAACTCAGTAACTAATATAGGCTATCTTTTTGATTTTGCTAGATCAGCTCCTCACACACTGTAATTCATCTTCAGTGAAGCTCCTCCCACTGTAACATCAAAATACACTGGTACGATTTGTCACTTTAACCTACGCAAAAACCTGGTGACGCCTCTGGGCATTTTCTCAAGGAAATCAAATCTCTTAACTAATGCTGTAAACTATGGGAGTCTAGTTGTAGCCTACTAGGCTTCATTAGCCTAATATGAAGGTAATAATTAACTGTTTTGTAGCTATACAAAGACTTAAATTACATAAGAAGTATGTAATTATAATAATTATTATTATAATCTTATTATTATAATAAGAAGATTAAACGAAATATAAACATTTAAATGGTGGCTGTCATAAAAACTTTCCAGATTTATTCAAATATGCATTAAATATTGAAGAACATTAAGATTATAACGTAATATGGTGTATGGTTTTATGTAATATGGTGTATGGTTTTCCATATGTAATATGGTGTATGGTTTTCTGAGGTAAATATGACGATACATGACATTGATTACAAGCTGTTTAACTGACGTCTTTCCACGGTTGAAACGCTGATTGAGCGAATCAATGTGACATGATACGGATTTCGATAATTTTATTTTATTTTATTTTAAATTTATTTTGCGCTGTAACTGCTATTATTAACCCGGAAGAGAGATCAGCGCTGCTGCTTCTCTTGAGCTGCGCCAGAGCGATCTCACGCCACAGCGCCAAAACGTTATTCATGTTTTTGAATTTCTAAAGAAAATGGACGTAGTTTGAAATTTGTCTTAAGTTTTTAGAATAAGTGATTCGTTTTGCTATTATCGGTCCTGTGAAAGGACTCCTGTCTATTCATTGTCAACTGTTTTCTATATGTATTGGCTAATGTTTATTCAGCAAATGCATGTTCTGTTTAAAATGTAGGCCTACAATGTTCAAATGCAAAGATAGCATGTCGCAAATTAAAGCCCTTTTTTGTGGGATTTAGTATCATATTTGGATATTGCCATGGAATAATAAATTAAGTTGCTTTATCTTAAAATAATTCACATATTATTCAAATATTTAATTCAAATAATTCAAATATTTCAGGCATTTGTTGGCAATCTCCAGAAACCTGTCGGCGAGCGAAATTCAGGCCTTAAATCGTTCAGCGTGACCTCGTCATACAGCAAAGTTTGTGAAATGTCCATATGGATTGTCAACATCAGGTCAAACTAATTATTATACCATTTGCAGCCTTGTTACAGCTCATATACATACTGGTATATCCTTTGCCCTAAACAGCGCATCCCGTTTTGAATCATCCCGTATTTCCGAGTTGTTTTAAACGCATTATCCCATGCAAATCTTTCCACCCGCATTCTGTGAAGTCTCGTCCTATTCTGCCCTTGATTGGGTAATACTCGCTGCCATTGTTGGTTTGATTGGTTTGTTTAATACCATCAGGTTCAAGGCCAATCAGGGGTGTGTTTCCCGTACGACTCAGTTCGCTGCTTCACTACCATAGTACGATGCATCGTTGGAGAAATCAACTAGCTAGTCACGACTGTTTCCCGAAACCCATTGTCGCAAAGTATCGTTCAACCACGTTGGTTTATGACATCTCGCACGTGGTGGAGTAATAACTACTTTTAATGAAACTGTTTGAGATCCAATTAACGCTAGATTTTTTAATATAAATTACAAACATGTAATCTGAGGACTATTTCTAATTGTTCTCAGTTATTTTGCTTCATTACCAGGCTCAATATTTGTCTCGTTCTTACATAGTAGAGCACGTTCACACATGCGCACTCTTCAAACACGTTACTTTAAATCTTTTGACAAACTAAAAGACGTAAATTACATTTGTATGTATTCTAAATAAAAGCCACCGGTTGTACTGAATGTCAGCTTGCTTATTTTGCCCAAGATAAGGATTTATTACCTCCAAATATAGGAACGATGCCTCTAACCACAGGTCGAGAGCTGTCGTTCAAACCACACAACTTTGCGATGCTATTTGCGAATGTTCGTTGGAACGATGGTTTCGGGAAACACCGACTCGTTGAACTTAAATGAACTCACTTTGCCTAAAATGTTATTTTTAAAAATTAGTTAAAACCACAGATATGACAAAAGTATTTTCGTAATTTTTTTTAGCTAGCTCTGTAGCTAGCGAGTCGCCATATTGCAGTGACGTCACAGCCTACGTAGCAGGGTTGGTTGGTTCCGTTGGTAAATGTGCAGAGAGTTAAGTGTTCCTGGACCGGACTGAATATGCACTTGACTTGAAATGGGGGAAGACAAATAATAAATTGTGTTTCACTATAGATTGGATATTTATATCCGCTGCAAAAGTTATAGTTACGGCCCGTTCAAATGAACGCTAAACGAGTCATTTGCTCGGCCGTATAAGTGATTCTTTTAAGATTCCCTTGAAATCAATGAATAATTCCTTTTGAGCTAAATTGTGGCCCCCTTAAATACATATTATTGTATATTATTAATGTTGATACGCTACAATGTTAATAGTGCCAAACGACAATATTATGTTTTCTATGACTTCCTCTCAAAAAACTCAAGGGGCTTGTTCACTAAATTTGTGTGCTTAGTTTCAATGTGACGCTGAAGTTTGCATGGTCTCATGCAGGAACTCCTTGCAGACAGGTGCCATCCCGGACGCGACCAGGTGAATCCTAACTTTAAATTCTCAGGATCATATTTTCGTATTTTTTTTCGCTGGGTCCTGTCTCCGCCCTTAATGCTGACTCCTGTTGACTTGGGACAAGGAAGCTGCATTTTTTTTTTAATCTAATCAGTAGCGGAGTGGCAATCGGGAGAGTCGGGAGTTTTCCCCGTGGGCCGGTAGTGTTACGAGGGCCGGCCCATTCTGATAAAATGTATTTATTGGAAGTTCGCCATGGCCCAAGCTAAGGGAAGAAAACATTTTTTTTAATTTTATTTTTTTTACATTTTCTATAACGGAGCATATATTTGCACTAAGTGCTCGTCTTTACAGCAAAACGACACCCATCTCTAAACAGCTTCAGTGGCGTAGGTCGTAGGTCGTGAAGTACTTGAAAGCAGCTTTTTGATGCGCTGAACGCGAGTTCGAATCCGCCTTTTGCCGAACTCTCTCTTCTCCCTTTTCCCAACACAGATATGTAAAGATGTAAAATGTAAAACCTAACATTGAGGTCTCTAGCATTATATTTTGCCAACAAACTAAAATTGAAACCATGAATATATATGGCGTTGCGCCATTATAATAACTGACATTAGAATAGCATCCAGTTTGTGCTGCGTGATTACTTTGCTCACGCGATCATCATGGTCAGGCTGCTGGTGTTTTCTCCTAAATAAAAGCTCAAGGGTTTATTTCTTGCAAGTGAAGAAATTTATTTTAATTTTCCTATATTATAGTGTAATGTAGGTTAAAATATACTTTTGAAATACTCATTTTCATTTACATAGTACATTTATAGGCTATAAATGAATTTTACAGTACGTCATAGGAATAATTATAAATCATTATTACATTATTATAATAATTGTTTGGCATCCTAAAACACCTTTGATAATGTAATGCAGACTGAGACTCTCATAACTAAAAAGATGTTTGAGCCCTTTTTATTGTCCTGGTACAAATTAATGTTTTTTCTTTGTTCTACGAGCAGTTCATGGGTTGAAGCTCTTAATTGTGATTTCTCAGAAAGCACGAGATCGATGCATTATAACCTTAAAATGTCCAAAATTTTCTTGCGTGGGGAGCATGCCCCCGAACCCCCCTAGAGGCACAGAGTCCTCCCAACATAGTTTTAGAAATTACTATGGGAAAGAACGACCATTTATGAACTTTACTCCAGCATACTAGTACAACAAAGTTCCTTTTAAATCAGTAAAACTGTAAATGCTATCGGCTATTAAAATCGTGCCGGCGACGAGGGCCGGTGGTCTACAAAATTTCCCCGTAGATTTTTTGGTCCCACTCCGCCCCTGAATCTAATAAACGCACAATTACCGATATCAATAGAGCTGTATCCTAGTTTATTTTTATTTTTTCTTGCCGTGTCGCACCTCACCTATCGAAAACCGCTGCAATGGATTATATTTTAATCGTAAGAATCTGCTGTAAATAATGCCTATTTTCTACGATCTGTGTATGTTTCATGAAGGTATGAGCTATAAATAGCATGTGAAATCAACCTTTACGTCCTTTCACTTTATATTTCTCTCTTTAAATTATTTTGATATGCTGAAAATTAAAACATTTTCTTTCATTTCAGACCTGATGAAAGTGAAGGAAGAGAGTGAAGAACTGAGTGAAATGGAGGAGAAACATGTCCAACCTGCAGAAAAACCTTTGAGTCGCTCAAAGACTAAAAATAAAGTTTTAAAGAGAAGAAGAGCCAAGAAATCTTTCACCTGCACTCAGTGTGGAAAGAGTTTCTTAAACACACGTAATCTTGAGCGTCACATTATATTTCATACTGGACAGAAGCCGTTCACATGTGATCAGTGCGGGAAAAGTTTCCCAAGGAAAGATAATCTAGAGATTCACATGAGGATCCACACTGGAGAGAGGCCATTCTCATGTGATCAGTGCGGGAAAAGTTTCCCAAGGAAAGATAATCTAGAGATTCACATGATGATCCACACTGGAGAGAGGCCATTCACATGTGATCAGTGCGGGAAGAGTTTCACAGCACAACCTCATCTTAGCCGACACATGATGATCCACACTGGAGAGAAACCTCACACATGTTATCAGTGTGGGAAGAGTTTCGCGCAATCAGGACACCTTGATGTTCACATGAGGATCCACACTGGAGAGAAATCATTCGCATGTGATCAGTGTGGAAAAGCATTTCGTAGGGCATCAAACCTGAAGGCACACCTGATGGTTCATACGGAGGAGAAGCCGCATTCATGTTCTGAATGTGGAAAGAGTTTTTCACTGCGGCATAGTTTACTACTACATCAAAGAACTCACACTGGTGTAGGAGTTTATATGTGCTTTGAGTGTGAGAAGACTTTTACTACAG
The DNA here is from genome assembly GCF_016745375.1 of Pimephales promelas. The sequence goes on along the minus strand of NW_024121263.1, from coordinate 46,241 downwards.
CACACAATTTAATAATGCACCAGAGAATTCACACTGGAGAAAAACCTTACAAGTGTTCACACTGTGACAAGAGATTCAATCAGTCATCAGCTCTGAAAACACACGAGAGGATTCACACTGGAGAAAAACCTTACAAGTGTTCACACTGTGACAAGAGATTCTGTGAGTCATCATCTCTGAAAACACATGAGAGGATCCACACTGGAGAAAAACCTTACAAGTGTTCACACTGTGACAAGAGATTCAATCGGACATCAATTCTAAAAGTACACGAGAAGACCCACAGCAGAGAGAAGCTGCACACGTGTGATCAGTGTGGAATGAGTTTTGCTTTAAAAAGTCCCCTGAAGCTGCACATGAAGATGATCCATGCTAAGGTTTGTTCAGTTATCATCTTTATTCACTCATATGAAAAACAATCACAGTCTGAAATCACAGTAAGTGGTTAATTTTATGTGTTGAGAAACAGACTCTATAGTTTCTTATCAGCCTTAATGAGCGATAGAGATCAGTACCAACTGTTTGTGATCCAGCTTACAGTCTCCAGTAGGGATGGGAATTGAAAACTGGTTCCACTCGAGAACCGTTCTAAGTTTTATGAACCTTCGATATTATATGCCCTCGACGTTAACGATTCCTCTTATCGATGCTCCTGCACGAAGTCCCAGCCATAGGAAATAACGACTGTAAGCTCACAACTGTCCCTTTTGTCCTTTATCGGGCACCATAGCATGGCGTCCTACGCATCTGTTTCATGACATCAAAGCGATTTGAGCAAAGGAGTATTTAGTATCTTATTAACCAATAAAAATTATGCTGTTTGCAATAAGAGTGGTGACCGCCAAAGCATTTTTTTTCACGCCAAAGTCTTATTCTATCGCTGAGTAATGTAGATGAACTGCTGTGCTTGTGACAGGGTGTATGTTCATGTTAAACTGAGAGAACACACACTCTCCCTCTGCGGAGCCAGGTAAAAGTATAAACAAGGCCGTCTTCAAACTGTTTTGCTTTTTCCCTCGTACATACTAATCTAAATAAATTGGTAAAAGGTCGGAAGACCAAAGTTTCATGTGGAGTATCCTGATTCCATTAAAGTGCAAAAGAAACTACAAGCATTAAGTCCTGTTCACACCGACGTTTAACGCCTCATGACTAAACAAAGGGCACCAATGTGAGTGTGCACACCAACACGCGTAAAAGCGTCATTAAAAAAAAAAACGCCTCTGGTTCGTTTTTTTGGTTTGACGCGCCGCATCAAAAACTATCCGACCAATGAGATTGGAGCTTTTGCTCACGTGTCTGGAGCTTCTGAAGTTACAGTAAAACACAATTGGGGGCGCTCAAACAAAAAACTGTCTTCCTGAGCACACATACGTAGCGGCGAAGAAATACGCCAAGTAGCGTCTACACTGCCGGGAAGAAATAAGATGAGGAAGGTGCAAGGCAAGATGAATGTAGACCTGCTGGTCTCGTTGGTGTTGGAAAATAAAGAACGAATGCTGACGAATAACGTGCGTCGATATTCGTCCTAGTGTGTACGACCCCTCATGGGTGTGTGATATATATCGTCTGCGATAATATCGTAATTGTTGTTTTAACAATGTGCGATTTGACATTATCGAGGACAGCCTATCCCTCACACATACACGAAAGTTCAATACGAATACATGTATCGTTACACCCCTAATATATATACACACTCACCTAAAGGATTATTACGAACTCCATACTAATTCTGTGTTTGTCCCCTATCACCTTCAAGACTGCCTGAATTCTATGTGGCATTGATTCAACAAGGTGCTGAAAGCATTCTTTAGAAATGTTGGCCCATATTGATAGGATAGCATCTTGCAGTTGATGGAGATTTGTGGGATGCACATCCAGGGCACGAAGCTCCCGTTCCACCACATCCCAAAGATGCTCTATTGATATCTGGTGACTGTGGCGGCCATTTTAGTACAGTCAACTCATTGACATGTTCAAGAAACCAATTTGAAATGATTCGAGCTTTGTGACATGGTGCATTATCCTGCTGAAAGTAGCCATCAGAGGATGGGGACATGGTGGCCATAAAAGGGTTGGACATGGTCTGAAACAATGCTCAGGTAGGCCGTGGCGTTTAAACGATGCCTAATTGGCACTAAGGAGCAAAGTGTGCCAAGAAAACATCCCCCACACCATTACACCACCACCACCAGCCTGCACAGTGGGAACAAGGCATGATGGATCCATGTTCTCATTCTGTTTACGCCAAATTCTGACTCTACCATCTGAATCGAGACTCATCAGACCAGGCAACATTTTTCCAGTCTTCAACTGTCCAATTTTGGTGAGCTCTTGCGAATTGTGGCCTCTTTTTCCTATTTGTAGTGGAGATGAGTGGTACCCGGTGGGTCTTCTGCTTTTGTAGCCTATCCGCCTTAAGGTTGTGTGTGTTGTGTCTTCTTTACAAATGCTTTGCTGAATACCTCGGTTGTAACGAGTGGTTATTTCAGTCAAAGTTGCTCTTCTGTCAGCTTGAATCAGTCGGCCCATTCTCCTCTGACCTCTGGCATCAACAAGGCATTTTCGCCCACAGGACTGCCGCATACTGGATGTTTTTCCCTTTTCACAGCATTCTTTGTAAACCCTAGAAATGGATGTGTGTGAAAATCCCAGTAACTGAGCAGATTGTGAAATACTCAGACACCAACAACCATGCCACGCTCAAAATTGCTTAAATCACCTTTCTTTCCCATTCTGACATTCAGTTTGGAGTTCAGGAGATTGTCTTGACCAGGACCACACCCCTAAATGCATTGAAGCAACTGCCATGTGATTGGTTGATTAAATAATTGCAATAATGAGAAATTGAACAGGTGTTCCTATTAATCATTTAAGTAAGTGTAGGTTCAATGTAAATTGTGTTCATCGTACTTAATAATGACAATTATGATTTTCGTCATATTCATGCAGGCCTTACATATATTTGTTTACTTTGTCTCTCATTTGAAATCTCACTTGATTTAATTTGTCTTTTAGACCTGATGGACGTGAACAAGAAAGGAAAACAGAAGCCAAACATCCGTCTCCTGCCCTCAGTGTAAAAAATGCTTTGCGTGTTCATCAAGTCTGAAGACTCACATGAGAGTTCACACTGGGAAGAAGCGGCTCAGGCTTTCTCTCTGAAATCACGTCTTCTTCTCATTCTGGAGAAAGACCATTTAACTGTGATCAGTGCCAATTGAACTGTGATCAAGATTCATTAGTAACATTACAGCAGAATAGACATTGGGGTGTGTGTTTCAGTGCAGGAAGTCCTTTTCTACAGAAGATGAACTGAAACACACACTGGAAAAGAGGCCATAACACTTTTAAGAGAGACGTGAATCTTATATTCATTTTTGACTCATTCTTCTTTGTTTGTTTTTCATTTGAACATCTTATTTCCTATTCTACTTCTACTCTTCCATGCAAATCATTAACACTCATTAGTTAACATTAGTTAATATATTAACTAACAATGAGCTATGCATTTGTTACTTTATAAGTCATTGTTCATTTTGGTTCACAGCATTAACTATTGTTAACAAATACAACTTTAGATTTTAATAATGTACTATTAATTGATATTAACTGAGATTAATAAATGCTTTAGAAGTATTGTTCATTCTTAATTCATGTTAACTAATGAACCTTATTGTGTTACCTCGAAACTGGACACTTCTCTTCTTCTCTTGAGATGCTTTGGCTCTTATAAGTCGGTAAAGAGAGAGATCTGTCTCATTCACTTTTACTTAATGTTTGTATTTGCTTCATGTAATAATTGATTAAACACATTACTCCATATCAACACCTTGTTGTTTTTGTCCATCTTTATTTTCTGTTTGAATCAGGAATTATTTAGTTATGAAAGCCATGAAGCTTTCCAAGTTGTTAATTTCTCCATAGAGCTTTTAAATGGTGTATACATTATATTTTACCCACACATGACTGACCTTGAATGAGATTGCTGTCTGTCTACATTATTAACAGTTTCACCCTTGATATCCAGTATCAAATAGGGATGGACAGATACCATATTTTTCAGAATCGACCGATACCAGTTGCATCAAATTATAGCTACCATGTTCAGGACTCTTCATGCATTTTAAATGAAGTTATGTTTTATAATTTTGTATACAATTAATTTATTACCATTTTAGAATATGGTATATGGAATTTTTTATGAAAGAAATAGCTTTTATAAGCAACTGAAAAAGCACAAATGTCAGGACATGTCAAAACATCACAAGGACCCCAAAAACACCTTAGATCCCACAGGGTTAATTTATTTGAACAGATGTAGACCTAACTTGGGATTTTAATGGCACTTCAATGAATGGAAAACGTTGAATATAGCGAGATTTGCTCAGACTCCTATTCAGCTTTAGTGAGTAAATAGAAAGTCAGCGTCCAGGCAGGATATAAAAAGGAAAAAAAAATGGAGAGATTATATAAGGGAAACAGCATTGGCTAACAGAATGTAGTTTAATAGATTTTTTTTTAATCAGCTTCACTCGGTTAACGCTTAACACTCCTGTCCAGTTGGTGGCGGTAAATGGGCATTTTAGCTGGATTGCCAACTGCCATAAAACTTCGAAAGAAGAAGATTTGTCCCGTTCGCGCGCAATGTGCGCCCGTGCTTCGGATGCCGATGACGTCACCGTTCGCGCCGTCTCTTCCCTCATTGAATTTTCAGCGTCGAGTCTTCTGAGGTGAGGAGAGCTGTTCACGGTATTTCTCATATTTACATACCCATCACACACTTTATACTATTGATTAAGCGACAGACTCATTTATTGTTTTCATCGATCACAGCGATACTTGAGTGTCTTTTCTGGCGTCTTCCTCCTGAAATAAACATTTAGTGCAGCAGCAGCGAGTCTGAGGAGAATATGTGGAGTTCATTCAGACCTGAGCGAGTGTGTGTTCGTTTGAGTGATTGTCTCGATGTTTGGAGTGAGAACTGTAACTGTGTCAAGGCAAAGTTTGAGATCTGTGAGGGAAATTGATTTGGAAGTGTTGCTGTTGCCATTTTCATGTTTACTTCTTTGTCTACATTTATCTTTGGCAGATTACATATAGTTGATGTGATGTGGCTTTTTCACCATCACAGAAGATAAAATAAAAATTATTTAACATTTTCATCATTAGAAAACTGTAAATGGTTAAGCAAAACCCTTGCTATGCTATGTTGGTGTTGTCAGCATGTCCTGAAAAATATTGAAAAACCAAATAAAAAAAATTACATTTAGAGATAACTTAAATAAAATCTTAGAATTTCTCATCTTGACAAACCTTGTTTATCACTGACCCAAATATTAATGAAGACTGACAGGAAACAGCGTAATTTTTTAAGAGTTTTATTATCATTGTCCATTTACAAATCTGTAACATGTTAATGATTGAATTTATTGCAATTAATAGATATTATAAAGTCAAACTATAGTTATTTGCCTGTAGAGGTTAGTAAATATATATTTTAATAAAACCTTTTCTTCTGTTATTGATGATTTATCCATTTTATATTGTGAAAAATAACAGTATTGCCTTTCACTAGAGCAGTTTTACAGGCTTTTCATATCCTAACTCAAATAATGTGTTTCTAACAGCAAACACTCGGAATAAAGTGAGATGATCTGCTGATGATCCTGAATGTCTTGTTGAATGAGTGTTGATAGTCTGAGGATCATCAATATTAACAGATCTGCTGAAAACACTCTTTATTTCATGACAATAGTTCCTGTTTTCACCTCATTTATTATGCTGATGTCTTCAGATCTCCTGTAAATTGACACTTAACTCATGTCATTAGTGTGAACAGACTGTGAGAATTTGTTGGTTACTATAATGTAGCTTATAATGTAGCTTGTTTCATTTTCTTATCATTATTTAAATTTGGAAGAATTATTTTAATCTGTTGTCTGTGAGATTAAAAACAAATTCAGTAACTTTTTTGAAATTTTGGCAGATCACATCATTATTGAAGCTCCTCCCACTGTCATTCTCCAATAAATGCTGTAAATTCCCATCATCTACAAGTAAAGACGATCATCAGAGCATCAGGGAGAGCTGAAATCTGCAAAGACTGAGTTTATTAAAGAGGACAGTGAGAACATGAGTGATCCAGAACCCTGCAGAATGAAACACACTGAAGGTCCTGAAGAACAAAGAGGTTGGTGTTTATTCTTCATTCATTAATTCATTCATTCATGATGCTGAAGAACATTCATGTTAGAAACATTCAAGCATATAATAACTTTTAGATAAACAGATAAACTATGAAATGGCTGCAGAAGTAGTTTTATTTTCTTCCAAAAAATGGTCAGTAAAGTTTCATATCAATTGTCAACATCAAGTCAAAATAAATAGCTTTATTTTACATGTATTTTATATATGGTTTACAATTTGTTAACAATGTTATCAGAACGTTGAGACCCTGGAGACATGCAAAAATAACCTAATTTCAGCGTCCAGTAGATTATTTGTCAATACCTGCTCTCTCCTCATCTCGATCACTCTCTGTCTTTTTCCCTCAGTCTCCTCATCTTACTTATTAAAGCTAAAGTTATTCATTCAAGAGCAGTGGGTGATTTTCTTTTTGCCTTTAGTTGTTTGATTCGCAGTAATGTCGCAATCGTCCGCATATTAGACTGCTTCCCCTTTAAGAACGAATGCAGATGTCAGTCTACTACTGATGCACCATTTTCTCCCAACTATTTCCATAACTGCATCCATTTTAGATATAAACTGTTTAAGTGAATCTCCAAGCCAGTCATTTTGACACATTGTTGTGTACATTTGGTCGTTTAGACGCGCACATGAAGCCCAAAGTATATACTTATCTCGCTGCGGTCTGTTTCGGAGCGCGCGCCGCATCGGGAACAGCATCTCTTGCGCTTTTTGTGCTTTTAATAGCTCTTTTTATTATTAAACGCACCCCGCAATTTAGCAACAGAAATGACTGCATTTTACAACAATCACCGATCGTGCTGATTCTGTATTAAAGTTTGAGTTAAGGAGAAATGGCAGCGTGCTACTGTACTGCTGTGATGGGAAAGACGTTGCGCTAGACAGAATGCAGTTTTTAGTGGTTTTACCTCAAATATATTCTATAATCTTTGGAAGCTGAAATCTAAAATAAAATCATATTATTATATCACAGATCTAAAGTGTAATCATAACTTGAATGCTTAGTTCTGTCCTCCGTCAGGTGTTGTGCGCGCTGTGGCACCGCATGAGCTATCTCTCTCTCTCCCTCTTCTGGACTGCGCGAATAGCAAAATGCATCACAGACAAATGGTTTAATTGTATTATATATAGGCCTAGACATGGCTGGCGACTCAGCGAGATGGTTAATTTTTTATAGCAATAATAAATGATAGCCTACATGTATTTCTCCAGCGACAGCAATAACAATAACGTCCGAGCTTATCGGTCTTCTAAAGTTCTTTGGCATTTTAACATTGACACTCTTCGTGCCACATTGTGTATGACGTTTGCTGTATGTTTAGCTGATCGCCAGTTACTGGCCCGCGCGGGCAAGTGACTGGCCAATCAACTAGCCCGCATACTCTTTTACTGGCCCCGGGCCATCGGGCCATTGCTTATGTCGAGCCCTGCTACCAGCACTACCAGACTGATCTCATGAAGTAGCGTGTGTATGACACGCCAATTCATATTTCCATTTTTGGCGTGCTATCAAGACGCAAAATTGCTTTTCAGCGTGTTTATGAACGTCGTTGACTTAACGTTATTACTGTATATATAAATATATGACTTACCTCAACCCCGTCCCTAAACCTACCCGTCACTGGGGTTAATGGCATTTATGACTGTTCCTTTACCATCCAAGGGAAAAAAAAGATCGCTCCCCAGATGTAGATCTACATTTTGCTTCGTTTCGCGCAAATATTTGACGGCGTGTACAGACACGCGGAATCACTCGGACATTAATGGCGTAGACATACACGCGGATACACACGGATAGCTCAAAATGCGTAGAGATATGTTTACGCAAAAGTCATGATGTCATATTGGCACTACACAGTTTGAACATACATATTCTTGTAGCCTTTCGAAAACCGGGACATTCAGTGTCCCGGGAAAGTGCTTTCATTTCCCGGGACAGGTGGCAACCCTACTAGCAACCCATACTTCTGTTTGTGGCTTGACTATGGAGAACGACCGGGAGACTGAGGAGGTGGGAAACCATCAAATTCTTGATGGACCGCATGCATATACACTGAGCATAACTGTTATACGGAATAAAATAAATAAAATTCCTGAGCAAATTAATTAATGTAATTCAGAACTACTGTTAGATATGCAGGTTCTTTAGGGACACATAATCTGTAGCTCCGCCTATGTAGTTTTTTGTCAGGTCAACGGCCCAGTGAGTGAGTCAGAGATAGCAGCACTTAGGAAGAGTATGGCGAGTGGTGGCGACCCACAAGATTCAGAGGACCCGCCGGCCTCTTTAAGTTTGCAAGTTTGGGAAAACTTCAGTTTTCAAATCAGTTCCAATTAAATCAAACTAAATTTAACCAACAAACTTCAAAATTAGGTTACTCACTTGCACGCGTAAATCTGAAAAATTAATCTAAAAACATTTCGATAGAATTGTTAGCCGACTTGCCGTTAGACTAACTCTAACTCTTGGCTTGGAGTCCCTTTTATTACGTCACGCCCAGCCTAGTGGAAGGGAGGGGAGTATAAAGTACCAACGTTTCATAATATACCCACCACTTTGGTATATAAAAAACACGGCGGTTCTTCTCTTTGTTTAGTAAGGACATTGTATTATCTTTGTGAAAAAATGTAACCTGCAATTAACACTTTAATAGTTCTCAATACAGAAACATGGGATTTTTGTCTGTAATGTTCAACATAATAACTGGAAGATCAGTGTATCTCATTCTTGGGAAGTTTCAATGTATAAATCATTTATAAAAATACATGAATTATTTTAGTAGTTTATAGCAGTTGTCTGTTACTTCTGGGATATTTTTTATATCCATTCATATTTCTCTCTTTGAATTATTTAGATTATTTACAACATTTGAAAATTTGATTTTTTTTTTTTTCATTTCAGACCAGATGGAAGTGAAGAAGGAGAGAGAAGAACTGAGAGAAGTGAAGGAGAGAGAAGAACTGAGAGAAGTGAAGGAGGAGAGAGAAGAACTGAGAGAAGTGAAGGAGGAGAGAGAAGAACTGAGTGAAGTGAAGGAGGAGAGAGAAGAACTGAGAGAAGTGAAGGAGGAGAGAGAAGAACTGAGAGAAGTGGAGGAGGAGAGAGAAGAACTGAGAGAAGTGAAGGAGGAGAGAGAAGAACTGAGAGAAGTGAAGGAGGAGAGAGAAGAAATTAATGAAGTGAAGGAGGAGAGAGAAGAACTGAGAGAAGTGAATGAGGAGAGAGAAGAACTGAGAGAAGTGAAGGAGGAGAGAGAAGAACTGATGGAAGTGAAGGAGACAGAAGAACTGAGTGAAGTGAAGGAGGAGAGAGAAGAACTGAGAGAAGTGAATGAGGAGAGAGAAGAACTGAGAGAAGTGAAGGAGGAGAGTGAAGAACTGAGAGAAGTGAAGGAGGAGAGTGAAGAACTGAGAGAAGTGAAGGAGGAGAGAGAAGAACTGAGAGAAGTGAAGGAGGAGAGAGAAGAACTGAGTGAAGTGAAGGAGGAGAGAGAAGAACTGAGAGAAGTGAAGGAGGAGAGAGAAGAACTGAGAGAAGTGGAGGAGGAGAGAGAAGAACTGAGAGAAGTGAAGGAGGAGAGAGAAGAACTGAGAGAAGTGAAGGAGGAGAGAGAAGAACTGAGAGAAGTGGAGGAGGAATATCATTTCAAACCTAGAGAAAATACTTTGAGTCGCTCAAAGACTAATAAGACATATTTAAAGAAAACAAGAGCCAGAACAAGAGAGAAGCCGTTCTCATGCAAACAATGTGGGAATAATTTCAGTCAATTAAGACACCTTAAAGCTCACATGAGGATCCACACCGGAGAGAAGTTGTTCACTTGTGATCAGTGTGGCAAAGCATTTCTCAGGGCATCAGACCTGAAGAGACACCTGAGAATTCATATGGAGGACAAGCCACATTCATGTTCTGTGTGTGGAAAGAATTTTTCACAGCTGTCATATTTACATAAACATCAGAAAATACACACTGGTGTGAGAGAGTACATGTGCTTTGAGTGTGGGAAGACTTTTGCAACAGGGAAAGATTTAAACATACACCAGAGAATTCACACTGGAGAAAAACCTTACAAGTGTTCACACTGACAAGAGATTCAGTCAGTCAGCAAATCTGAAAACACATGAGAGGACTCACACTGGAGAAAAACCTTATAAGTGTTCACACTGTGACAAGAGATTCAGTCTGTCATCATATTTGAAAACACATGAGAAGATCCACACTGGAGAAAAACCTTACAAGTGTTCACACTGTGACAAGAGATTCAATCAGACATCAGGTCTGAAAACACATGAGATGATCCACACTGGAGAAAAACCTTACAAGTGTTCACACTGTGACAAGAGATTCAATCAGTCATCAGGTCTGAAAACACATGAGAGGATCCACACTGGAGAAAAACCTTGCAAGTGTTCACACTGTGACAAGAGATTAATTGATTCATCAGCTCTGAAAAAACATGAGAAGATCCACACTGGAGAAAAACCTTGCAAGTGTTCACACTGTGACAAGAGATTAATTGATTCATCAACTCTGAAAAAACATGAGAAGATCCACACTGGAGAAAAACCTTGCAAGTGTTCACACTGTGACAAGAGATTAATTGATTCATCAGCTCTGAAAAAACATGAGAAGATCCACACTGGAAAAAAACCTTACAAATGTTCACACTATGACGAGATAGTAGCATTCCCGGCTGAACAGATGCAAGGTACTCTCAGGGACTGATGTTTTGAAAGAATTTTTTCCGAGTAAGTAATAGCTAAATGAATGTTGCGACAACTCAACTTTTTATTGAGCAGGCTGATGAAATATCCTTGCTTTACTGTACTGTATAAAACCTGAATGTGAATTATAAATTGTATTAATTACAACAATCTCCTTTTACAGTGCTAAATGGACTAAATGACACAACTTCACTGATTTATACACGTGCATTGGTTATGCTAACGAACCATTGACCATTCAAATGATAACGAAACATACACTTTAGTCTCATTTAGCGGACAACATAAATTGAAAACGGTACCTTGAGCCCTTTATCAGGTCAACATGACATCATGACTTTTGCACTTACACGCCACTTTCAAGTCAAGAGGTGTGTTATCTATATGTATTTTGAGCTATCTGCGTGTATGTCTACGCCGTTAAATGTCCGAGTGATTCCGCATGTATGTACATGCTGTTAAATGTCAGAGCAAAACTAAGAAAAATGTAGATCTACATCTGGGGAGCAATATTTTTTTTCCTAGTATGGTAGGGGAAGACTCGTAAATGCTATTAACCCGGGGTAGGTTTAGGGACGGGGTTGGGGTAGGTCATATATTTATATATGCAGTAATGTAACGTTAAGTCAACAGCGTTCATAAACACGCTGAAAGTGATTATGCGTGTTGATAGTACGCCAAAAATGGAAACACGAATTGGTGTGTCATACATACGCCTTTTCAAGAGATCAGTCTTATAAGCCAGGAGCTGAGAGGTAGAAATAAACGTTTTAAAGCTATGTTTTCATAGACATTTTAACAGTTCGGAAAAATCGTTTCACTTCTCAGGAAGCTCTAAGCAGAATGATGCGTCACATCGAAAGTGCGCCAACATACACACAGCGCGCCACTGCACTTCCTTACATGGACATCATGTGTGGTAAGTGACAGATGCTCTTTTAAAACAAAATAAAAATGCAGCGTCAAGATGTTGTATTCAGCGAAAACATTAATAAACCAAAACAAAAAACAAATTAAGAGTTTTTAGCTCAGGTTCAATAAGAGTCCCCTTTTTTTGAAAACTTTATTCAGTTATTCCATGACCACACCACTCTCTATGGCTGGAGGTAAAGGTGACGGCCTATTTCAGAAATTGGGAGATTTTATGGTGTTTTACATTCCCACCAAATCATGAGTGATTTGTATTACACTACGAAATATAAATCACAAATGATTTAAAAAATTAACCTTCAACTCCGATACTATGGTGAGTGAATATTAGAATTTAATTGATATGAGGAACAACACTCGGTTGTTCTCAGAAGCAGCTAGATTAGTTTCTAGCAACAGGATCAGCTTCTGAACTGGCCGTTCAATGACGGACAGCTTGTTGAGTCCACGACCATCCTTTCCCAGATTCCGGTCACCAAGGCATACCTTGACTCGTCTCACAAGCCGTCTTTATCTGTAGTTGTCTCTGTAACACTGGCCGAGACGCTACTCATTTTTGGGCAGATCTTCAGCCTTTTCCATGACAATATCACTCAAAAGTTTTTCCTTGCTGTGTCCCAGCACTGCCTGGTGGCGATGTTGAATAGATACCCCTTACGCCAACGACTCCAAAACTGCTCTACTAGATACTGAACATGACGCTACCTTTTCCTTGCATAGATGTCTTCTCTGACGATTCTGCCTGGTGGTGGTAATGCTGCAATGGATTTCATAGCAAGCAGTTTATTGGGGGTGAGAGGTGCAAGGCTGTTGGGGTCGTTTAAGTTGTCAACTGAGAGTGGTCTACTGTTAACAATCACCATCGCTTCATAAAAGAGAAGACTGTCAGAAGACTGTGAGAGAGTCAAGCGAAGAACATTTCTCGCTGTTCTGATTTGTCTCTCCCATACCCCACCTGCATGACTTGAACGGGGCGCATTCAGGACAAAGTTGAATTGCTTCTCAGCTAAGAACACTGTCAAACGATCTGTGTCAATTTCCTTTAGAGCATTTTTCAGTTCATTCTTGGCTCCTACAAAGTTGGTGCCTTGGTCACATTTCTGCTCCCCGTAATGCAACGAAAAAGCGCAGGCCATTAATGAAGGCATCTATAGACATGTCATTTAGCATTTCTATATGAATAGCTCTGCATGTGAGCTGAAGCATGTGAAAAGGAGGCCGTACCTTTTATGTTCCTGACGACCCTGCTTAGTGACAAAAGGACCAAAGCAGTCCATACCGCAGTATGTGAATGGTGGGGATGGATTTGTACACTCTGAGGGAAGGTCTGCCATTCTTTGTTCTTCTGTTGGTCTACTGAGCTTACGACAAGTCAAACAGTGATGCACATGGGATGCTACTGCTCTGCTCATACCTGGAATCCAGTAGCCTTGTGATCTGATCTCATTTACTGTGAGGCCCTTTCCTTGGTCCTTGACATTCTCATGACATTGAGAGATGATCATCTTTGTTATGTTGTGATCTTTAGGAATGACAACTGGGTGTTTGACTGAACTGGGTAGGAGCGCATCGCAAAGCCTTCCTCTCACCTTGAGTACTCCTCCTTGATCCAAGAAAACATCAAGATGATACAGCTTGCTGCGAGGTGACAGCTGGACCCCCTTTCTCAATAACTTGATATCCCCTGAATAGGTGTTTCTTTGCAAGTCATTAATGATGATGCGTTCAGCATCTTCCCGTTCAGCTACCATACTGTGACTGCTGGACTTATCCCCTTTAGCTGGGCGAATGAGGCGAGCCACAGCTTGCACAGCTCCAGAAAATGAAGACAGCTTTGACAAGTGGTCTGAGAGGCTGACTTCTGTTGTTTCTGCACTCAGTGTCTGAGCATGTCTCACCTCAGGATCTCCAATCGTTAGTGCTGTGTTGATATCACAGGGATGTATAATTAATTTATAAAAAAGACTAAATAAATTATTGTAGTATTTTATAGAAGTTCTCCGTTACATCTGGGATCATTTTATCTCCATTCATATTTCTCTCTTTGAATTATTTTGATTATTTGGATCATTTGAAAATGAGAGTTTCTTTCATGTCAGACCCAATGGAAGTGGAGGAGGAGAGTGAAGAACTGAGTGAAGTGGAGGAGGAACATCATGTCCAACCTGGAGAAAAACCTTTGAGTCGCTCAAAGGCTAAAAATACATTTTTAAAGAAAAGAAAAGACAAGAAATCTTTCACCTGCTCTCAGTGTGGAAAGAGTTACACATGCAAACCAAGTCTTGAGCGTCACATTAGAGTTCACACTGGAGAGAAGCCGTTCACATGCGAACAGTGTGGAAAGAGATTCTCAGAAAAAATTGTTTTGAAGATTCACGCGAGAGTTCATACAGGAGAGAAGCCGTTCACATGTGATCAGTGTGGGAAGAGTTTCAGTAAATTATCAAACCTTAAGATACACATGAGGATCCACACCGGAGAGAAGCCGCATGTATGCAAACAATGTGGGAATAGTTTCGGTCAATTATCATCCCTTATTGTTCACATGAGGATCCACACCGGAGAGAAGCCGTACACATGCAAACAATGTGGGAATAGCTTCAGTCAATTAGGACACCTTAAGAGTCACATGACAATCCACACCGGAGAGAAGCCGTTCATGTGTGATCAGTGTGGCAAAACCTTTCTTGGGTCATCAGACCTGAAGACACACCTGACAGTTCATACGAAGGAGAAGCCACTCTCATGTTCTGTGTGTGGAAAGAGATTTTCACAGGTGTGTAGTTTACAAGAACATGAAAGAAGTCATACTGGTGTGAGAGAGTACATGTGCTTTGAGTGTGAGAAGACTTTTATCAGACTGGCCTGTTTGAAACAGCATGAGAGGATCCACACTGGAGAAAAACCTTACAAGTGTTCAGACTGTGACAAGAGATTCAGTCGGTCAGAACTTCTGAAAACACATGAGAAGATCCACACTGGAGAAATACGAAAATATGATCCTGAGAATTTAAACACAAGACTGAAACTGGACACTTTTCTTCTCTTGAGATGTTTTGGCTATTATAAGTCGGCAACGAGAGAGATCTGTCTCATTTACTTTCACTCATTTTTACCAACACCTCATTGATATTGTCCGTTTGTATTTTTTGCTGATTCTGCAGGAATCGGGAATAATTTTAGTTCTGAAAGTCATAAAATATCTTATTATGATTGCATTTCAAACTTTCCATGTTGTTAATTTCTCATTACAGATTTTAAATGCTTAATAAATTATATTTCACTGCACACATGACTGACACTGAATGAGATTGATGTCTGTCTACATTATTAACAGTTTCACCCTTGATATCCAGTATGCATTTAAGAGTTATTCCTAATCATTTTGAAGTTTCATTCCCACCACGAGGTTTCATGAAGTCACAACAATTACTATTAACGTTAAACATAGTTTTTACAAATCATACTTACTATATCTCACCACAGCTTTAGTGTAAAAAATACTTTATTGTATTTGAAATATATATTCCCTTTGTCAATAGTTCATTGCAAATATACTAACAAAAATGTACTATCTTTAAATATATTAAGTATAAGTATATTAGCATCATGCTTTTTACCTATTTTCACAATACAAATTTTAACACACTTTAGTATATAGTACTTAAGTATATTTTCTAAAAGTATATTGAAAACCAAGCATAATTTTAACAAATTTCTAAAAAGTGTACTATAAGTACATTGGTTACAAATATATGATTTGTTACACTTTTTAGAAATATGCTAAGCACAAGCATACTTTTAGTGAAGTTTTAGTGCATTTAAAGAAAACACACTTAAGTTGCTCTTACCATACATTTTTGGAGTACTTTTGGAGATAAATAGAAATGTATTTATCATTTTAATATTTAAAAAATATTTACAATGTACCAACTTGTAATGTATTAGAAACATTTGTCAACTATTATTAAGCATTGAAATATAGCATACCTAAACATTTTTAGCATACCTAAAATTAATGTTGTTCACTTTTACGTGTTTGTAGATTTGTAAAAGGATGTTGTCCACTGCATGCGACGTTAAGATTCTTACAAAGATTTCAAAACCATTTATTATTTGAAATTGATCATAAATACATTTTCCAGAGAGGTTAAAAAAGTTTGTACTTACAATATTTTAAATTTCAAACAAACTTTTTGAAACGTAGCGTTTTGAGAAAACTGTTGATTACCCAGCTTCTTCAAGTTAGCATGGCGTGTGACATTTGGAACCTCACTATGTTGTGATTCTCGGTAAGATTTGTATTATGTTAACGTTACTTGTCTTTGCCAGTAGTATTTTTGACACAAAGTTTAACAGCACGTTTTTTTTTTAAATTCAGCTACATTCAATTTGACCAATCAGGACCAAGCTTTTCAAGTAGAAGTGGAAGCAAACTTGAAGAGATGACGATGCTGCTGCCTCAGAAGTTACTGGTAAGTTTTAGTTGCTGTTTGCATAAATAAAAATCGCTCACTGTTTTGTTTTTTAATCTTAATTTGTTCATCTCAAAACAATTGTCCTATGCATCTGCAAAAAAAAAAAAAAAAAAAAATAATTAGTCAGTATAACATGTACAACATTGCAGTAACATTATTTTTATTTGCAAAATGAAGCTGTGTATTTATTTCTGATTTCCTGGAAAAAAAAAGGCTTCATTCTGTAAATGATCTTTCGTCAAGCTGTAAGTCACTTGTCTCAGTTTTCCTGGCATACAATATTTTAAATATTTTCTAATTTCCTTAAATCTTTAGATCTTTCTTCTAGGTTTTAAATAAACCACAATTATCAATATAAAACATATCGTCAAATACTCATAGGTTGCTTTATTGCTGCAAATAACTATATCAGTGACCTTTGAACTTTGCTCACTGTAAATTGTGTTGGGCTTCTAATCTCATGTTCAATGTAACTCATAGAGCGCAGTACAGTGATGACAGACAAGAGGATGAAGCTTGATAAGGAGGATATAACCAAGGCTTTTAAAGGTAAACTGAGAGGTCAGCGGAATTCAATGCACAAGACAACAAATTCAATGTATATAAAATTTTATGTTATTTTGAATTTATTTAGAGACTTGAGGTATTCGGGGTGGATCTCATCCACCCCCGGTGCCTTGCCACGGAGGAGTTTCTTGACTACCTCGGTGACCTCAGCTAGGGTGATGGACGAGTCCACCCCTGAGCCCTCAGCCTCTGCTTCCACAATGAAAGACGTGACGGCGGGATTGAGGAGGTCCTCGAAGTTTTCCTTTCACCGTCCGACAACATCCCCAGTCGAGGTCAACAGCCGCCCACCCCTACTGTAAACAGCATTGGTAGGGGACTATTTCCCTCTCCTGAGGCGCCGACAGTTTGCCAGAATCTCTTCGAGGCCAGCCGATAGTCCTTCTTCATGGCCTCACCAAACTCCTCCCAGGCCCGAGTTTTTGCCTCCACAACCACTCGGGCTGTAGTCCACTTGGCCTGCTGGTACCTGCCAGCTGCCTCCGGTGTCCCACGAGCCAACCAGGCCCGATAGGACTCCTTCTTCAGCTTGACGGCATCCTTTACTTCCGGTGTCCACCACCGGGTTCAAAGATTGCCGCCTTGACAGGCACCGGAGACCTTACGGCCACAGCTCCGAGCAGCCGCTTTGACAATGGAGATGGAGAACATGCTCCACTCAGACTCAATATCTCCCCCGGGATCTGGTCGTAGCTCTGCCGGAGGTGAGAGTTGAAGATCTCTCTGACGGGAGGTTCGGCCAAACGTTCCCAGCTAACCCTTACAGTACGCTTGGGTCTGCTGAGTCTGTCCAGCCTCCTCCCCCGCCATCGGATCCAACTCACTACCAGGTGGTGATCAGTTGACTGCTCCGCCCCTCTCTTCACCCGAGTGTCCAAGACATACGGCCGCAGGTCAGCCGAAACGACCACAAAGTCGATCATCGACCTACGACCTAGGGTGTCCTGGTGCCACGTGCACTGGTGGACACCCTTATGCTTGAACATGGTGTTTGTTATGGACAAACTGTAACTAGCACAGAAGTCCAATAACCTCAAGTCTCTGGATGTTGTGGGGCTGTCTTGGTTGACACGCCTCTGCAGCATCGCGTGGCGGTCAAGGACAGTGCCTCTGGGATGGCAGACCGGGGTGGTGGTTCCTCTTTTTAAGAAGGGGGACCGGAGGGTGTGTTCCAACTATGGGGGGATCACACTTCTCAGCCTCCCTGGGAAAGTCTACGCCAGGGTACTGGAGAGGAGAATACGGCCGATAGTGGAACCTCGGATTCAGGAGGAACAGTGCGGTTTTCGTCCGGGCCGTGGAACACTGGACCAGCTCTATACTCTCTACAGGGTGCTGGAGGGTTCATGGGAGTTTGCCCAACCAGTCCACATGTGTTTTGTGGATTTGGAGAAGGCATTCGACTGTGTCCCCCGAGGCGGCCTGTGGAGGGTGCTCCGGGAATATGGGGTCCGGGGTCCTTTGCTAAGGGCTGTCCGGTCCCTGTATGACCGAAGCAGGAGCTTGGTTCACATTGCCGGTAGTAAGTCAGACTTCTTCCCGGTACATGTTGGACTCCGGCAGGGCTGCCCTTTGTCGCCGGTTCTGTTCATGATTTTTATGGACAGAATTTCTAGGCGCAGCCAGGGGCCGGAGGGTGTCAGGTTTGGAGTCCACACGATTTCGTCTCTGCTCTTTGCGGATGATGTTGTCGTGTTGGCCCCTTCACACCAGGAACTTCAGCATGCACTGGGACGGTTTGCAGCCGAGTGTGAAGCGGCAGGGATGAAGATCAGCACCTCCAAATCCAAGGCCATGGTCCTCAGTCGGAAAAGGGTGGTTTTCTCCCTTCAGGTTGGTGGAGAGATCCTTCCTCAAGAGGAGGAGTTTAAGTATCTTGGGGTTTTGTTCACGAGTGAGGGAAGGATGGAACGGGAGATTGACAGACGGATCGGTGCAGCTTCAGCAGTAATGCGGTCGATGTACTGGTCTGTTGTGGTGAAGAAGGAGCTGAGCCGTAAGGCAAAGCTCTCGATTTACCGGTCAATCTACGTTCCTACTCTCACCTATGGTCATGAGCTTTGGGTCATGACCGAAAGGACAAGATCCCGGATACAGGCGGCCGAAATGAGCTTTCTCCGCAGGGTGGCTGGGCGATCCCTTAGAGATAGGGTGAGAAGCTTGGTCACTCGGGAGGAGCTCAGAGTAGAGCCGCTGCTCCTCCACATCGAGAGGGGTCAGCTGAGGTAACTCGGGCATCTGTTCCGGATGCCTCCTGGACGCCTTCCTGGGGAGGTGTTCCAGGCACGTCCCACTGGGCGGAGACCCCGGGGAAGACCTAGGACACGCTGGAGAGACTATGTCTCCCGGCTGGCCTGGGAACGCCTCGGTATCCCCCCAGTAGAGCTGGAGGAAGTGTCTTGGGAGAGGGAAGTCTGGGCATCTCTGCTTAGACTGCTGCCCTCGCGACCCGGCCCCGGATGAGCGGAAGAAGATGGATGGATGGATGGATGGAATTTATTTAGATTAATTGCATTTTGAAAAAATAATTAATGGATTTATTGCATTTTGGTGGGAAAAAAATCTGTTTTTATAATAAATCTTTAAAAATAATGTAATGCAAGTATTGCATGTCCGTTATGGCTCGTTCATTTGTGGAATATGCAGTGAACATAGCCAAAGTTTAGAGATGGCAAAATTACTCACTTCCCGTACTCAAGTAGTACAGATACTTGTGTTAAAAATACTCATGTAGAAGTAAAAGTAGAAGTACTGATTTAACTTCTTTACTCAAGTAAAAGTAACAAAGTACAGTCTTGGAAATGTACTTAAAGTATAAAAGTAAAGTAGCCTTGCGAATGACAACCACTTTTATGCAATATTTACACTGCTCTATTCCAGATAAATGTATATGCCATGTAATTACTTTAGTTTTACTGCCTGATTTGGACATTAATATAATAAGTATTATTCATAAGCAATATCTAGTTTAGATAGTGATACATTTTGAAAAAAAAAACTTGTTATTTGCTTAAAATATATGATCCTTCTGCTATTACGAAACACAATTTTGGCAATTTATTGCATTATCTCTTTAAATGTGATAAAAACACTAAATAATAATTTTAACTATGTATTGGTATGTAATTTACGCTGGTGTAAGGTGCTGGAAAAAGCTCTAACATGGACCTTGAAAGTGCTTGAAAAGTGCTTAATTTGACCTTGGAAAAGGTGTACGAACCCTGAGCTTTGAGACATCTAAAATATTGAATGTTTAAAAAGCAATCATATCTGGATACTTCATGACTTTTTCAGAACTAAAATTATTCCTGATTCAAGCAGAATCTGCAGAAAATTAAAAAAAAAGGACAATAACAATGAGATGTTAATAAAATGAGTAAAGAATTTAATCAATAATAAGAAGAGAAACTAGATGTTAAAACAGTGAATAACGAGTTAAAAATTAATAACAGATGCATGTCTCTATTAAAAGTGTTATGGCCTCTTCTTCGGCTCCTGAAGGTTTTTCGAGTGCATTTTCTGGTGGTATTTCAGTTCATCTTCTGGATTGAAGGACTTCCAGCATTTCGCTTCTTCCCAGTGTGAACTCTCATGTGAATCTTCAGCCTTGATTTCCATGTGAAGCATTTTTGAGGAGGCAGATTTTTGGCTTCTCTTTTTCCTTTCTTGTTCACCTCCATCAGGTCTAAAGGAAACATTAAATCAAGTGAGTTTCAATGTTTTTATGCAAACAACTTGGCTTACTCATGTCCTTAAAGGGTTAGTTCACCCAAAAAATTTAAATTAAGTCATTAATTACTCACCCCCATGCTGTACCAACCCCGTAAGACCTTCGTTCATCTTCGGAACACAAATGAAGATATTTTTTATTAAATTTGAGAGCTGTCTCACTACCACATAGACTTCCGGGACTGGCTCTTGACGGCCCAGAAAGTCAATGAAGAAAATGTTTAAATATTCCATGTGACTACAGTGGCTCAACTATAAGTTTATCAAGCGACGAGAATACTTTTTGTGCAAAAAACAAAACAAAAATAACGACTTTATTCGACTATTCCTTTTCTTCCTTGTAGGCCTGAAACGAGACTTTCTTAGATTTCCACGACGCATGCGCGAGAACTGAACTGAGGTAGTTGAAGGAGACAAAAAGTATTCTCGTTGCTTGATAAACTTATAGTTGAGGGATATTTAAACATTTTCTTCATTGACTTTCTGGGCCGTCAAGAGCCAGTCCCGGAAGTCTATGTGGTAGTGAGACAGCTCTCAAATTTAATCAAAAATATCTTCATTTGTGTTCCGAAGATGAACGAAGGTCTTACGGGGTTGGTACAGCATGGGGGTGAGTAATTAATGACTTAATTTTCATTTTTGGATGAACTAACCCTTTAAAGTAGTGATGGGAGATTTCGAAACACTGCTTCGTGAAGCACAGACACCTTTATGAATCTTTCAGATCAGTGGTTCAGAGCATGTATCAAACTGTGAAAGTCACGGGATTTCAGTAAATGAGGATTCGTTGCCTCATAACCGTTTCAAAATGTTTTAAATGTCAATGAAACCATGAGCGAACCATTGAACAAGTGTCAATGGGTTTGACCTGATCACTGATCAGTTTTAAGTATTTGTAGACATTTCAATGGTACATTTGTATGATTTAAAAATAATAGTAGTTGATAAGTCTCGTATTCGCCTGTTGAGCCGAGCAATCCATGCAAACAAACGTAAAGAGCCCTGAACTTGGATGATTTGTTGATTGCATTTGATTGATAACCTTCAATAACATATTAGCAATGGTTTGTAAAAGGTGTTTTTATGCGTGTTTGGACTGAGTTTTTGTTGCATTTACACTGTTCTGACCAGCGTGTGGCGTTTCGAACGCTAAAAAAAAAATTTTTTTACAATGCACTTGGTTCGACTGATTCAACTTGACTCTTTACTTGGTTTAACTTTACACGACTCTTTACCTGCTTTTATTATATTTTATTTGTGTTTTAGCATTCTGTTCGTTAATTTTCACAGATTTTAATAAAGCAAAATATTTTTTTCTTACGAGTAAACGAATATCGGCGTGCGTTATGAGCAAAAGCACTAATCTCATTGGTCGTAACGTTTTTGACGCAGTGCGTCAAACCAAAATAATGAACCCAAGGCGTTTTTTTTTTAAAAGACTCTTTTATGCGTGACGTTTTTCGTGTCGGTGTGCACACTCAAAGGTGCGAGGCGTTAAACGTCGGTGAACAGGCAATAAGACACTCTTTTTCGCCACCTGCTGGCGTATTTATGTAATATGAAGAAATTGTCACTGAACAAATCAACGAATAAATCATCACTGAAAATTAACGATTCTCTGGAAAGAATTACATTTTCCACCACACAAACTACCATCACAGTTCGACACAATTAGCCTAGTGTGCTGAGCATTATGGGCCGTAATTACGGGTTTGTAAATTAGCTGTGCCGTACCAGGCTCAAGTGGAAACACAACTGGAAGCTTTTCCAAAGGTTCTCAGCACATAAAAATTAACCACTTACCGTGATCTCAGACTGTGGTGATGTGGTTTCTCCACTGTATGGATCTTCATGTGTCGCTTCAGGTTATTTTTAATAGAAAAACTCTTTCCGCACTGATCACACGTGTGCGGCTTCTCTCCAGTGTGGATCCTCTCATGTCTTTTCAGAGTTGATGAGTCACTGAATCTCTTGTCACAGTGTGAACACATGTAAGGTTTTTCTCCATTGTGGATCCTCTCATGTATTTTCAGAGATGATAACACACTGAATCTCTTGTCACAGTGTGAACACTTGTAAGGTTTTTCTCCAGTGTGAATTCTCTGGTGCCGTTTTAAGTCCTTTGCTGCAGTAAAAGTCTTCTCACACTCAAAGCACATGTACTCTCTCACACCAGTATGCATTTTCTGATGTGCATGTAAATTACACAGCTTTGAAAAACTCTTTCCACACACAGAACATGAATACGGCTTCTCCTTCGTATGAATTCTCAGGTGTGTCTTCAGGTCTGATGCCCTGATAAATGCTTTCCCACACTGATCACAAGTGAACGGCTTCTCTCCGGTGTGGATCCTCATGTGACCATTAAGGTGTGCTAATTGACTAAAACTCTTCCCACATTGTTGGCATGTGAACGGCTTCTCTCCGGTGTGAATCCTCATGTGAACCTCAAGACTAGGTTTGGCTGCGAAACTACTCCCGCATTGATCACATGTGAACGGCTTCTCTCCAGTGTGAACTCTCATGTGATGCTCAAGACTTTGTTTGCGTGTGAAACTCTTCCCACACTGATTGCAGGTTGTAGATTTCTTATCTCTTTTCTTTAAAAATGTCTGTTTAGTCTTTGAGCGACTCAAAGGTTTTTCTCCAGGTTTGACATGATGTTCCTCCTCCACTTCACTCAGTTCTTCACTCTCATCACTCTCTTCCATCCGGTCTAAATAATCTTAGAAATAATCAAAATAATTGAAAGAGAAATATGGAGTGAATGGAGATAAAAAAAAATATTCCAGATGTAATGGACAACTGTTATAAAATATTACAATTTATGTATTTTTATAAATTAATCAAACGTCCCTGAAACATTCCATGAATGAGTTACACTGATCTTCCAGTTAATATTTTGTAAACTTTATAGGCAAAAATCCCATGTTTCTGTCGTCAGAACTATTAAATATATTTGATCAATGACACAATTATCTATGAACATTAAAATACACAATACTATCATATTTTGACCCCAACTTTTAAAATGATATATAGTTATGTTAAAAACTACAAAAAGTTTTCATTATTAAGGCCGTTCACTCTAAACTTCTCCTTCCGTTGACAAGAAACAAATTGTTACAAATTGTAAACCATATATGAAATAAATGTAAAATAAAAAAGTTCAAATATTTGAACGTTTGACCTCGTGTTTACAATCAAAATGATACCTCACTTTACTGACCATTTTATTTACAAAAACTTTTTCAGCCATTTCACAATTGAACTGTTTATCTAAAAGTGATGAAGGGCTTGAATGTTTCTAACACGAATGTTCTCCAGCATCATGAATGAATAAAGAATAAACACCAACCTCTTTGTTCTTCAGGATCTTCAGTGTGTTTCATTCTGCAGGGTTCTGGATCACTCATGTTCTCACTGTCCTCTTTAATAAACTCAGTCTTTGCAGATTTCAGCTCTTCCTGATGCGCTGATGATTGTCTTCACTTGTAGCTGATGGGAATTTACAGCATTTATAGGAGAATTGCAGTGGGAGGAGCTTCAATGATGATGAATTACAGTGGGAGGAGCTTCAATGATGATGAATTGCAGTGGGAGGAGCTTCAATTATGATGAATTGCAGTGGGAGGAGCTTTAATGATGATGAATTACAGTGGGAGGAGCTTCAATGATGAATTACAGTGGGAGGAGCTTCACTGATGATGTGGCTGCTGTGGGCGGAACTGATTTGGCAAAATCTAAGGTATATAAATTACAGAATTTTTTTGTGTTTGTTTGTTTGCTCATGGACAACAGAATGTAAATTCTCCCAAATATAAATAATGTTAAGAAAAACAGTTGAAAGCATTAACAGAAATAAACATAGGCTACATATTAACCAACAAAAACTATCAGTCTGCTGAGGTGGCCCGGTAGTGTTTCGAGGCCGGTCCGATCAAATGTATTCATTGCAGGTTCACCATGCGCACTCGGGGCCCAAGCGATGAGAAGAAAAAAAACACTTTCTTACATTTTCTATAATGTAGCAGGCTATATGGATTGTACGTCATAGGAATAATTATATAAATAATTATTACATTATTATAATAATTGTTTGGCATCCTAAAACACCATTGATAATGTAATGCAGACTCAACAAAAAGATGTTTGAGCCCTCTTTATTGTCCTGGTACAAATCAATGCCTATTCTTTGTTCAACGAGCAGTTCATGGGTTGAAGCTCTTAATTTTGATCTCTCAGAGAGCACGAGATTGATGAATTTAAATGAGCTTTAAGTGTCAGGAGATGTGAAGACATCAGCATAATAAATGAGGTGAAAACAGGAACTATTGTCATGAAATAAAGAGTGTTTTCAGCAGATCTGTTAATATTGATGATCCTCAGACTATCAACACTCATTCAACAAGCCATTCAGGATCATCAGCAGATCATCTCACTTTATTCTGAGTGTTTGCTGTTAGAAGGCCTGCAAGCCTTATATTGACAGACAATAGTGTTTTTCACAATATAACATGGATAAATCATCAATAATAAAAGAAACTAATTAAATAAACAGGCCACAAGCCAAAAACATTAGGCACAAATGACAATCCTTTAGATAAAACTGAAATCTGATCATCAGACAGTACTTTTTCGGAGATTAGACCTGTCTTTTACACTCTTCCTAAAATTCATAAGAGACTCATATATCCTCCAGGTCATCCAATTGTAGCACAGACATAAAAAAAATATTGTTGGTTTAAAAAAAATAAGTAACCAGGTTGCCTTAAAATTTTAAGTTCATTGAATTGGAAAAATTTAGTTAATAATAATAATAATATATTTTATTTGTAACGCACTTTACATCAATTTAATGACCTCAAAGTGCTACACATGAAAAAACAGGAACATTAAAAAAAAAAGATAAAATTGTCATGATTCTGCCTTCTTGTCTTTGATTGTCTCTAGTCATGAGGCAGGATCATGACAGAATCATGTTTTGTGTGCAAGCGCATGGCCTGTTTGGGCCATGTGCTTGTGTTGTCTCGTTTCTTTACTCCGCCCCCTTGTTATCCTCGTCTCGTCATTATTGTCTAGTCAGTCTCACCTGTCCTTGTCATTAGTGTTCCCTTTATAACCCCCTTGTGTTTGCTGTCTTGTGTCGGTTCATTGCCAACTGTTGCCAAATGTTAAGCTGTCTCAAGTTTGTGAGTACCTGTCAAGAGTATTTGTCCTGTTAATCAATTGCCCGTGTCAGTCGTTTATCTAGTAGTGTTATGTCAGTACCTTGTCTAGACAGTCTCCTAGTCCTTGTCAGAGTCTTGTTTTGCCCCCTCATGGGCTTTGTTTTCCTATTTTGTCCTGATAAACCCTGAGTTCATTGTACACCGTCTGCGTTTGGGTTCATCTCCATCCACATCATAACAAAAATAAATGAAATAAAAGCACTGTTAGCCATAGAAGGCTTTTCTAAAAAGATGGGTTTTAAGGCCTTTTTTTAAAAGAGTCAACAGTCTGAGGGACCCTTAGTTGGACAGGGAGAGCATTCCAGAGAGCAGGTGCGACTGAACAGAAAGCTCGATCACCCATAGTACGAAGCCGTGTCCTCACAGGCTGAAGGAGATCGGCCTGTCCAGAGCGGAGTTCACGAGATGAGGAAAGGGGGGTGATGGTGGGGCCAAGGACTGAACCTTGAGGGACACCACAAGTGACAGAGTGTGTGTCCGATTTAGCAGCACCCAAGGATACATACTCTGTTCTATCCGTGAGGTATGATGAAAACCAGGCCAGAGCAGTATCAGAGAGTCCAACTGAAGTAGCTGCTATCTCTGCCTTTACTTCGAATTCATTGATGGTGGCGGACTTTTGTGCAGCGTATGATGTTCACGGAGGAAATCTGAACTAGGAAGAATGTTTATTATAATTTTTTTTCTGGAATCAATGATAAATACATGTCTGACCCTTGTAACAAACGAAAAAAATTAGAAAAATCGCATTCATGATGATTTATGGTGATTTTATTTCCGTTAGACCTGTGTCTACATTGACGCTGATGCATTAAAGTGGAGGGGCTCCTCTGTTTCAAGCTCTATTGACACATTCGTTCCAATGAACTGCCGTAGCCAAGGTGAGGTCTGGTGTATGTCTATGAGTTGCCAGCTGCCATTAAACTAAACCAAAATACCAACTTTTATTTCAAAATTTTTGATTAAAATCATCTTTGAAGACAGTGTTGACACATAAAAGCTGTGACCACAGGGATTTCAACTTTTTTGCTGAACATTTAAAAAAATATATAAACCTTAGGTTAGGTTAGGTAACTTAGGTTACTTTTATTATACCCGTTGTGATTGGGCAAGCGGATATGTCGCATTTTGCAGAAAAGGGAGACTGGCGTTTGTCACGTTTTGGAAAGAAAGGGAGAAAACATTACATAATAACACGGCGGATATCGCATTTTACGTAAAATTAAACATTGTTTTGTATCTGGTCGGTATTGAAAAGTCCGATTTTTGCAGTAACTATTTTTTTTTTTTAAATGGCGTTTATCGCGTTTTGGAACCAAACTCTTCATATTTTCTCTTTGATCCTCACAATTTTGGAATCCAGTCGCGGGCCGGATCGAACGGCTTGGCGGGCCGCGGGCCGCCAGTTGATGATCAATGGTCTAGAGCCTCCATTTTTGCACTCAGGTCTAAGTCCCATGGTCCTCTATCAGAATCCAGAGTTTCAAGAAGATTGGAGAAACTTATTTTTCGCCAAAAAAAAACAAAAAAAAAAACGACAGGGGTAACATCAGAATCCAGAGTTTCAAGAAGATTGGAAAAACATTTTTTCGCACAAAAAAAAAACCCGACAGGGGTAACACTGTAGTTTTTTTTTGGGGGGGGGGGGGGGGGGGTCGAAATTTTGAGTTTCTCTGATCTTCTTGAAACTCTGGATTCTGATAGAGGGCCATGGGACTTAGACCTGAGTGCAAAAATTGAGGCTCTTAGACCCTGCCAGAGCTGAGATATTGAGATACCACGTAGCATTTATGCCAATATAAATATCTCAGTATCTCAGCTCTGGAAGGGTCTAGAGCCTCCATTTTTGCACTCAGGTCTAAGTCCCATGGCCCTCTATCAGAATCCAGAGTTTCAAGAAGATTGGAGAAACTTATTTGTTCGCACAAAAAAAAAACGACAGGGGTAACACTGTCGTTTTTTTTTTTTTGGTCGAAATTTTGAGTATCTCTGATCTTCTGGAATAAAAAAAAATTAAGTTTCCCCAATCTTCTCAAAACTCTGGATTCTGATAGAGGGCCATGAGACTTAGACCTGAGTGCAACAATGGAGGCTCTAGACCCTTCCAGAGCTGAGATATCGAAACTCAAAATTTCGACCCGAAAAAAAAAACGACAGTGTTACCCCTTACGTTTTTTTTCGTTTTCGGGCGAAAAATCAAGTTTCTCCAATCTTCTCAAAACTCTGGATTATGATAGAGGGCCGCGAGACTTGGACCTGAGCGCAAAAATGGAGGCTCTAGACCCTTCCAGAGCTGAGATATCGAAACTCAAAATTTCGACCCGAAAAAAAAACGACAGTGTTACCCCTTACGTTTTTTTTAGTTTTCAGGCGAAAAATCAAGTTTCTCCAATCTTCTCAAAACTCTGGATTATGATAGAGGGCCACGAGACTTTGACCTGAGCGCAAAAATGGAGGCTCTAGACTCTTCAAGAGCTGAGATATCGAAACTCAAAATTTCGACCCGAAAAAAAAACGACAGTGTTACCCCTTACGTTTTTTTCGTTTTCGGGCGAAAAATCAAGTTTCTCCAATCTTCTCAAAACTCTGGATTATGATAGAGGGCCGCGAGACTTTGACCTGAGCGCAAAAATGGAGGCTCTAGACCCTTCCAGAGCTGAGATATCGAAACTCAAAATTTCGACCCGAAAAAAAAACGACAGTGTTACCCCTTACGTTTTTTTTTCGTTTTCGGGCGAAAAATCAAGTTTCTCCAATCTTCTCAAAACTCTGGATTATGATAGAGGGCCGCGAGACTTTGACCTGAGCGCAAAAATGGAGGCTCTAGACCCTTCCAGAGCTGAGATATCGAAACTCAAAATTTCGACCCGAAAAAAAACGACAGTGTTACCCCTTACGTTTTTTTTCGTTTTCGGGCGAAAAATCAAGTTTCTCCAATCTTCTCAAAACTCTGGATTATGATAGAGGGCCGCGAGACTTTGACCTGAGCGCAAAAATGGAGGCTCTAG
Source organism: Pimephales promelas (assembly GCF_016745375.1). The sequence goes on along the minus strand of NW_024121263.1, from coordinate 17,360 downwards.
ACCCTTCCAGAGCTGAGATATCGAAACTCAAAATTTCGACCCGAAAAAAAAACGACAGTGTTACCCCTTACGTTTTTTTTCGTTTTCGGGCGAAAAATCAAGTTTCTCCAATCTTCTCAAAACTCTGGATTATGATAGAGGGCCGCGAGACTTTGACCTGAAAGCAAAAATGGAGGCTCTAGACCCTTCCAGAGCTGAGATATCGAAACTCAAAATTTCGACCCGAAAAAAAAACGAAAGGGTACCCCTGTCGTTTTTTTTTGGGCGAAATTTTGAGTTTCTCTAATCTTCTTGAAACTCTGGATTCTGATAGAGGGCCATGAGACTTAGACCTGAGTGCAAAAATGGAGGCTCTAGACCCTTCCAGAGCTGAGATATCGAAACTCAAAATTCCGACCCGAAAAAAAAACGACAGTGTTACCCCTTACGTTTTTTTTCGTTTTCGGGCGAAAAATCAAGTTTCTCCAATCTTCTCAAAACTCTGGATTATGATAGAGGGCCGCGAGACTTTGACCTGAGCGCAAAAATGGAGGCTCTAGACCCTTCCAGAGCTGAGATATCGAAACTCAAAATTTCGACCCGAAAAAAAAACGACAGTGTTACCCCTTACGTTTTTTTTTTTTCGGGCGAAAAATCAAGTTTCTCCAATCTTCTCAAAACTCTGGATTATGATAGAGGGCCGCGAGACTTTGACCTGAGCGCAAAAATGGAGGCTCTAGACCCTTCCAGAGCTGAGATATCGAAACTCAAAATTTCGACCCGAAAAAAAAACGACAGTGTTACCCCTTACGTTTTTTTTCGTTTTCGGGCGAAAAATCAAGTTTCTCCAATCTTCTCAAAACTCTGGATTATGATAGAGGGCCGCGAGACTTTGACCTGAGCGCAAAAATGGAGGCTCTAGACCCTTCCAGAGCTGAGATATCGAAACTCAAAATTTCGACCCGAAAAAAAAACGACAGTGTTACCCCTTACGTTTTTTTTTCGTTTTCGGGTGAAAAATCAAGTTTCTCAATCTTCTCAAAACTCTGGATTATGATAGAGGGCCGCGAGACTTTGACCTGAGCGCAAAAATGGAGGCTCTAGACCCTTCCAGAGCTGAGATATCGAAACTCAAAATTTCGACCCGAAAAAAAAACGACAGTGTTACCCCTTACGTTTTTTTTTCGTTTTCGGGCGAAAAATCAAGTTTCTCCAATCTTCTCAAAACTCTGGATTATGATAGAGGGCCGCGAGACTTTGACCTGAGCGCAAAAATGGAGGCTCTAGACCCTTCCAGAGCTGAGATATCGAAACTCAAAATTTCGACCCGAAAAAAAAACGAAAGGGGTACCACTGTCGTTTTTTTTGGGGTCGAAATTTTGAGTTTCTCTGATCTTCTTGAAACTCTGGATTCTGATAGAGGGCCATGAGACTTAGACCTGAGTGCAAAAATGGAGGCTCTAGACCCTTCCAGAGCTGAGATATCGAAACTCAAAATTTCGACCCGAAAAAAAAAACGACAGTGTTACCCCTTACGTTTTTTTTCGTTTTCGGGCGAAAAATCAAGTTTCTCCAATCTTCTCAAAACTCTGGATTATGATAGAGGGCCGCGAGACTTTGACCTGAGTGCAAAAATGGAGGCTCTAGACCCTTCCAGAGCTGAGATATCGAAACTCAAAATTTCGACCCGAAAAAAAAACGAAAGGGGTACCACTGTCGTTTTTTTTGGGGGTCGAAATTTTGAGTTTCTCTGATCTTCTTAAAACTCTGGATTCTGATAGAGGGCCATGAGACTTAGACCTGAGTGCAAAAATGGAGGCTCTAGACCCTTCCAGAGCTGAGATATCGAAACTCAAAATTTCGACCCGAAAAAAAAACGACAGTGTTACCCCTTACGTTTTTTTTCGTTTTCGGGCGAAAAATCAAGTTTCTCCAATCTTCTCAAAACTCTGGATTATGATAGAGGGCCGCGAGACTTTGACCTGAGCGCAAAAATGGAGGCTCTAGACCCTTCCAGAGCTGAGATATCGAAACTCAAAATTTCGACCCGAAAAAAAAACGACAGTGTTACCCCTTACGTTTTTTTTTCGTTTTCGGGCGAAAAATCAAGTTTCTCCAATCTTCTCAAAACTCTGGATTATGATAGAGGGCCGCGAGACTTTGACCTGAGCGCAAAAATGGAGGCTCTAGACCCTTCCAGAGCTGAGATATCGAAACTCAAAATTTCGACCCGAAAAAAAAACGACAGTGTTACCCCTTACGTTTTTTTTCGTTTTCGGGCGAAAAATCAAGTTTCTCCAATCTTCTCAAAACTCTGGATTATGATAGAGGGCTGTGAGACTTTGACCTGAGCGCAAAAATGGAGGCTCTAGACCCTTCCAGAGCTGAGATATCGAAACTCAAAATTTCGACCCGAAAAAAAAACGACAGTGTTACCCCTTACGTTTTTTTTCGTTTTCGGGCGAAAAATCAAGTTTCTCCAATCTTCTCAAAACTCTGGATTATGATAGAGGGCCGCGAGACTTTGACCTGAGCGCAAAAATGGAGGCTCTAGACCCTTCCAGAGCTGAGATATCGAAACTCAAAATTTCGACCCGAAAAAAAAACGACAGTGTTACCCCTTCGTTTTTTTTGGGGCGAAAAATTAAGTTTCTCCAATCTTCTCAAAACTCTGGATTCTGATAGAGGGCCATGAGACTTAGACCTGAGTGCAAAAATGGAGGCTCTAGACCCTTCCAGAGCTGAGATATCGAAACTCAAAATTTCGACCCGAAAAAAAAAACGACAGTGTTACCCCTTACGTTTTTTTTCGTTTTCGGGCGAAAAATCAAGTTTCTCCAATCTTCTCAAAACTCTGGATTATGATAGAGGGCCGCGAGACTTTGACCTGAGTGCAAAAATGGAGGCTCTAGACCCTTCCAGAGCTGAGATATCGAAACTCAAAATTTCGACCCGAAAAAAAAACGACAGTGTTACCCCTTCGTTTTTTTTCGGGCGAAAAATGAAGTTTCTCCAATCTTCTCAAAACTCTGGATTCTGATAGAGGGCCATGAGACTTTGACCTGAGTGCAAAAATGGAGGCTCTAGACCCTTCCAGAGCTGAGATATCGAAACTCAAAATTTCGACCCGAAAAAAAAACGACAGTGTTACCCCTTACGTTTTTTTTCGTTTTCGGGCGAAAAATCAAGTTTCTCCAATCTTCTCAAAACTCTGGATTATGATAGAGGGCCGCGAGACTTTGACCTGAGCGCAAAAATGGAGGCTCTAGACCCTTCCAGAGCTGAGATATCGAAACTCAAAATTTCGACCCGAAAAAAAAAACGACAGTGTTACCCCTTACGTTTTTTTTCGTTTTCGGGCGAAAAATCAAGTTTCTCCAATCTTCTCAAAACTCTGGATTATGATAGAGGGCCGTGAGACTTTGACCTGAGCGCAAAAATGGAGGCTCTAGACCCTTCCAGAGCTGAGATATCGAAACTCAAAATTTCGACCCGAAAAAAAAACGACAGTGTTACCCCTTACGTTTTTTTTCGTTTTCGGGCGAAAAATCAAGTTTCTCCAATCTTCTCAAAACTCTGGATTATGATAGAGGGCCGCGAGACTTTGACCTGAGTGCAAAAATGGAGGCTCTAGACCCTTCCAGAGCTGAGATATCGAAACTCAAAATTTCGACCCGAAAAAAAAACGACAGTGTTACCCCTTTCGTTTTTTTTTTGGGGCGAAAAATTAAGTTTCTCCAATCTTCTCAAAACTCTGGATTCTGATAGAGGGCCATGAGACTTAGACCTGAGTGCAAAAATGGAGGCTCTAGACCCTTCCAGAGCTGAGATATCGAAACTCAAAATTTCGACCCGAAAAAAAAACGACAGTGTTACCCCTTACGTTTTTTTTCGTTTTCGGGCGAAAAATCAAGTTTCTCCAATCTTCTCAAAACTCTGGATTATGATAGAGGGCCGCGAGACTTTGACCTGAGTGCAAAAATGGAGGCTCTAGACCCTTCCAGAGCTGAGATATCGAAACTCAAAATTTCGACCCGAAAAAAAAACGACAGTGTTACCCCTTTCATATTTTTTTTGGGGCGAAAAATTAAGTTTCTCCAATCTTCTCAAAACTCTGGATTCTGATAGAGGGCCATGAGACTTAGACCTGAGTGCAAAAATGGAGGCTCTAGACCCTTCCAGAGCTGAGATATCGAAACTCAAAATTTCGACCCGAAAAAAAAACGACAGTGTTACCCCTTACGTTTTTTTTCGTTTTCGGGCGAAAAATCAAGTTTCTCCAATCTTCTCAAAACTCTGGATTATGATAGAGGGCCGCGAGACTTTGACCTGAGCGCAAAAATGGAGGCTCTAGACCCTTCCAGAGCTGAGATATCGAAACTCAAAATTTCGACCCGAAAAAAAAACGACAGTGTTACCCCTTACGTTTTTTTTCGTTTTCGGGCGAAAAATCAAGTTTCTCCAATCTTCTCAAAACTCTGGATTATGATAGAGGGCCGCGAGACTTTGACCTGAGCGCAAAAATGGAGGCTCTAGACCCTTCCAGAGCTGAGATATCGAAACTCAAAATTTCGACCCGAAAAAAAAACGACAGTGTTACCCCTTACGTTTTTTTTCGTTTTCGGCGAAAAATCAAGTTTCTCCAATCTTCTCAAAACTCTGGATTATGATAGAGGGCCGCGAGACTTTGACCTGAGCGCAAAAATGGAGGCTCTAGACCCTTCCAGAGCTGAGATATCGAAACTCAAAATTTCGACCCGAAAAAAAAACGACAGTGTTACCCCTTACGTTTTTTTTTTCGTTTTCGGGCGAAAAATCAAGTTTCTCCAATCTTCTCAAAACTCTGGATTATGATAGAGGGCCGCGAGACTTTGACCTGAGCGCAAAAATGGAGGCTCTAGACCCTTCCAGAGCTGAGATATCGAAACTCAAAATTTCGACCCGAAAAAAAAACGACAGTGTTACCCCTTCGTTTTTTTTGGGCGAAAAATTAAGTTTCTCCAATCTTCTCAAAACTCTGGATTATGATAGAGGGCCATGAGACTTAGACCTGAGTGCAAAAATGGAGGCTCTAGACCCTTCCAGAGCTGAGATATCGAAACTCAAAATTTCGACCCGAAAAAAAAAACGACAGTGTTACCCCTTACGTTTTTTTTCGTTTTCGGGCGAAAAATCAAGTTTCTCCAATCTTCTCAAAACTCTGGATTATGATAGAGGGCCGCGAGACTTTGACCTGAGTGCAAAAATGGAGGCTCTAGACCCTTCCAGAGCTGAGATATCGAAACTCAAAATTTCGACCCGAAAAAAAAACGACAGTGTTACCCCTTACGTTTTTTTTTTTGGGCGAAAAATTAAGTTTCTCCAATCTTCTCAAAACTCTGGATTCTGATAGAGGGCCATGAGACTTAGACCTGAGTGCAAAAATGGAGGCTCTAGACCCTTCCAGAGCTGAGATATCGAAACTCAAAATTTCGACCCGAAAAAAAACGACAGTGTTACCCCTTACGTTTTTTTTCGTTTTCGGGCGAAAAATCAAGTTTCTCCAATCTTCTCAAAACTCTGGATTATGATAGAGGGCCGCGAGACTTTGACCTGAGCGCAAAAATGGAGGCTCTAGACCCTTCCAGAGCTGAGATATCGAAACTCAAAATTTCGACCCGAAAAAAAAACGACAGTGTTACCCCTGTCGTTTTTTTTGGGGCGAAAAATTGAGTTTCTCCAATCTTCTCAAAACTCTGGATTCTGATAGAGGGCCACGAGACTTTGACCTGAGTGCAAAAATGGAGGCTCTAGACCCTTCCAGAGCTGAGATATCGAAACTCAAAATTTCGACCCGAAAAAAAAAACGACAGTGTTACCCCTTACGTTTTTTTTCGTTTTCGGGCGAAAAATCAAGTTTCTCCAATCTTCTCAAAACTCTGGATTATGATAGAGGGCCGCGAGACTTTGACCTGAGTGCAAAAATGGAGGCTCTAGACCCTTCCAGAGCTGAGATATCGAAACTCAAAATTTCGACCCGAAAAAAAAACGACAGTGGTACCCCTGTCGTTTTTTTTTGGGGCGAAAAATAAGTTTCTCCAATCTTCTCAAAACTCTGGATTCTGATAGAGGGCCATGAGACTTTGACCTGAGTGCAAAAATGGAGGCTCTAGACCCTTCCAGAGCTGAGATATCGAAACTCAAAATTTCGACCCGAAAAAAAACGACAGTGTTACCCCTTACGTTTTTTTCGTTTTCGGGCGAAAAATCAAGTTTCTCCAATCTTCTCAAAACTCTGGATTATGATAGAGGGCCGCGAGACTTTGACCTGAGCGCAAAAATGGAGGCTCTAGACCCTTCCAGAGCTGAGATATCGAAACTCAAAATTTCGACCCGAAAAAAAAACGACAGTGTTACCCCTTACGTTTTTTTTTTCGTTTTCGGGCGAAAAATCAAGTTTCTCCAATCTTCTCAAAACTCTGGATTATGATAGAGGGCCGCGAGACTTTGACCTGAGCGAAAAAAAAATGGAGGCTCTAGACCCTTCCAGAGCTGAGATATCGAAACTCAAAATTTCGACCCGAAAAAAAAAACGACAGTGTTACCCCTTACGTTTTTTTTCGTTTCGGGCGAAAAATCAAGTTTCTCCAATCTTCTCAAAACTCTGGATTATGATAGAGGGCCGCGAGACTTTGACCTGAGCGCAAAAATGGAGGCTCTAGACCCTTCCAGAGCTGAGATATCGAAACTCAAAATTTCGACCCGAAAAAAAAACGACAGTGTTACCCCTTACGTTTTTTTTTCGTTTTCGGGCGAAAAATCAAGTTTCTCCAATCTTCTCAAAACTCTGGATTATGATAGAGGGCCGTGAGACTTTGACCTGAGCGCAAAAATGGAGGCTCTAGACCCTTCCAGAGCTGAGATATCGAAACTCAAAATTTCGACCCGAAAAAAAAACGACAGTGTTACCCCTTACGTTTTTTTTCGTTTTCGGGCGAAAAATCAAGTTTCTCCAATCTTCTCAAAACTCTGGATTATGATAGAGGGCCGCGAGACTTTGACCTGAGCGCAAAAATGGAGGCTCTAGACCCTTCCAGAGCTGAGATATCGAAACTCAAAATTTCGACCCGAAAAAAAAACGACAGTGTTACCCCTTACGTTTTTTTTCGTTTTCGGGCGAAAAATCAAGTTTCTCCAATCTTCTCAAAACTCTGGATTATGATAGAGGGCCGCGAGACTTTGACCTGAGCGCAAAAATGGAGGCTCTAGACCCTTCCAGAGCTGAGATATCGAAACTCAAAATTTCGACCCGAAAAAAAAACGACAGTGTTACCCCTTACGTTTTTTTTCGTTTTCGGGCGAAAAATCAAGTTTCTCCAATCTTCTCAAAACTCTGGATTATGATAGAGGGCCGCGAGACTTTGACCTGAGTGCAAAAATGGAGGCTCTAGACCCTTCCAGAGCTGAGATATCGAAACTCAAAATTTCGACCCGAAAAAAAAACGACAGTGTTACCCCTTACGTTTTTTTCGTTTTCGGGCGAAAAATTAAGTTTCTCCAATCTTCTCAAAACTCTGGATTATGATAGAGGGCCGCGAGACTTTGACCTGAGTGCAAAAATGGAGGCTCTAGACCCTTCCAGAGCTGAGATATCGAAACTCAAAATTTCGACCCGAAAAAAAAACGACAGTGTTACCCCTTACGTTTTTTTTCGTTTTCGGGCGAAAAATTAAGTTTCTCCAATCTTCTCAAAACTCTGGATTATGATAGAGGGCCGCGAGACTTTGACCTGAGTGCAAAAATGGAGGCTCTAGACCCTTCCAGAGCTGAGATATCGAAACTCAAAATTTCGACCCGAAAAAAAAACGACAGTGTTACCCCTTACGTTTTTTTTCGTTTCGGGCGAAAAATAAGTTTCTCCAATCTTCTCAAAACTCTGGATTATGATAGAGGGCCGCGAGACTTTGACCTGAGTGCAAAAATGGAGGCTCTAGACCCTTCCAGAGCTGAGATATCGAAACTCAAAATTTCGACCCGAAAAAAAAACGACAGTGTTACCCCTTACGTTTTTTTTTCGTTTTCGGGCGAAAAATTAAGTTTCTCCAATCTTCTCAAAACTCTGGATTATGATAGAGGGCCGCGAGACTTTGACCTGAGTGCAAAAATGGAGGCTCTAGACCCTTCCAGAGCTGAGATATCGAAACTCAAAATTTCGACCCGAAAAAAAAACGACAGTGTTACCCCTTACGTTTTTTTTTCGTTTTCGGGCGAAAAATTAAGTTTCTCCAATCTTCTCAAAACTCTGGATTATGATAGAGGGCCGCGAGACTTTGACCTGAGTGCAAAAATGGAGGCTCTAGACCCTTCCAGAGCTGAGATATCGAAACTCAAAATTTCGACCCGAAAAAAAAACGACAGTGTTACCCCTTACGTTTTTTTTTTTTCGGCGAAAAATTAAGTTTCTCCAATCTTCTCAAAACTCTGGATTATGATAGAGGGCCGCGAGACTTTGACCTGAGTGCAAAAATGGAGGCTCTAGACCCTTCCAGAGCTGAGATATCGAAACTCAAAATTTCGACCCGAAAAAAAAACGACAGTGTTACCCCTTACGTTTTTTTTCGTTTTCGGGCGAAAAATTAAGTTTCTCCAATCTTCTCAAAACTCTGGATTATGATAGAGGGCCGCGAGACTTTGACCTGAGTGCAAAAATGGAGGCTCTAGACCCTTCCAGAGCTGAGATATCGAAACTCAAAATTTCGACCCGAAAAAAAAACGACAGTGTTACCCCTTACGTTTTTTTTCGTTTTCGGGCGAAAAATTAAGTTTCTCCAATCTTCTCAAAACTCTGGATTATGATAGAGGGCCGCGAGACTTTGACCTGAGCGCAAAAATGGAGGCTCTAGACCCTTCCAGAGCTGAGATATCGAAACTCAAAATTTCGACCCGAAAAAAAAACGACAGTGTTACCCCTTACGTTTTTTTTCGTTTTCGGGCGAAAAATTAAGTTTCTCCAATCTTCTCAAAACTCTGGATTATGATAGAGGGCCGCGAGACTTTGACCTGAGTGCAAAAATGGAGGCTCTAGACCCTTCCAGAGCTGAGATATCGAAACTCAAAATTTCGACCCGAAAAAAAAAACGACAGTGTTACCCCTTACGTTTTTTTTCATTTTCGGGCGAAAAATTAAGTTTCTCCAATCTTCTCAAAACTCTGGATTATGATAGAGGGCCATGAGACTTTGACCTGAGTGCAAAAATGGAGGCTCTAGACCCTTCCAGAGCTGAGATATCGAAACTCAAAATTTCGACCCGAAAAAAAAAACGACAGTGTTACCCCTTACGTTTTTTTTTTTCGTTTTTGGGCAAAAAATTAAGTTTCTCCAATCTTCTCAAAACTCTGGATTATGATAGAGGGCCATGAGACTTTGACCTGAGTGCAAAAATGGAGGCTCTAGACCCTTCCAGAGCTGAGATATCGAAACTCAAAATTTCGACCCCAAAAAAAAACGACAGTGTTACCCCTTACGTTTTTTTTCGTTTTCGGCGAAAAATTAAGTTTCTCCAATCTTCTCAAAACTCTGGATTATGATAGAGGGCCATGAGACTTTGACCTGAGTGCAAAAATGGAGGCTCTAGACCCTTCCAGAGCTGAGATATCGAAACTCAAAAATTTCGACCCGAAAAAAAAAAACGACAGTGTTACCCTTACGTTTTTTTTTTTTCGTTTTCGGCGAAAATTAAGTTTCTCCAATCTTCTCAAAACTCTGGATTATGATAGAGGGCCATGAGACTTTGACCTGAGTGCAAAAATGGAGGCTCTAGACCCTTCCAGAGCTGAGATATCGAAACTCAAATTTCGACCCGAAAAAAAACGACAGTGTTACCCCTTACGTTTTTTTTTTTCGGGCGAAAAATTAAGTTTCTCCAATCTTCTCAAAACTCTGGATTCTGATAGAGGGCCATGAGACTTTGACCTGAGTGCAAAAATGGAGGCTCTAGACCCTTCCAGAGCTGAGATATCGAAACTCAATTTCGACCCGAAAAAAAAAACGACAGTGTTACCCCTTACGTTTTTTTTTCGTTTTCGGGCGAAAAATTAAGTTTCTCCAATCTTCTCAAAACTCTGGATTCTGATAGAGGGCCACGAGACTTTGACCTGAGTGCAAAAATGGAGGCTCTAGACCCTTCCAGAGCTGAGATATCGAAACTCAAAATTTCGACCCGAAAAAAAAACGACAGTGTTACCCCTTACGTTTTTTTTTGTTTTCGGGCGAAAAATTAAGTTTCTCCAATCTTCTCAAAACTCTGGATTATGATAGAGCCATGAGACTTTGACCTGAGTGCAAAAATGGAGGCTCTAGACCCTTCCAGAGCTGAGATATCGAAACTCAAATTTCGACCCGAAAAAAAAACGACAGTGTTACCCCTTACGTTTTTTTTTTTTCGGGCGAAAAATTAAGTTTCTCCAATCTTCTCAAAACTCTGGATTATGATAGAGGGCCATGAGACTTTGACCTGAGTGCAAAAATGGAGGCTCTAGACCCTTCCAGAGCTGAGATATCGAAACTCAAAATTTCGACCCGAAAAAAAAAACGACAGTGTTACCCTTACGTTTTTTTTTTTTTTGGGCGAAAAATTAAGTTTCTCCAATCTTCTCAAAACTCTGGATTATGATAGAGGGCCATGAGACTTTGACCTGAGTGCAAAAATGGAGGCTCTAGACCCTTCCAGAGCTGAGATATCGAAACTCAAAATTTCGACCCGAAAAAAAAAACGACAGTGTTACCCCTTACGTTTTTTTTTTCGTTTCGGCGAAAAATTAAGTTTCTCCAATCTTCTCAAAACTCTGGATTCTGATAGAGGGCCACGAGACTTTGACCTGAGTGCAAAAATGGAGGCTCTAGACCCTTCCAGAGCTGAGATATTGAAATTCAAAATTTCGACCCGAAAAAAAAACGACAGTGTTACCCCTTACGTTTTTTTTTCGTTTTCGGGCGAAAAATTAAGTTTCTCCAATCTTCTCAAAACTCTGGATTCTGATAGAGGGCCATGAGACTTTGACCTGAGTGCAAAAATGGAGGCTCTAGACCCTTCCAGAGCTGAGATATCGAAACTCAAAATTTCGACCCGAAAAAAAAACGACAGTGTTACCCCTTACGTTTTTTTTCGTTTTTGGGCGAAAAATTAAGTTTCTCCAATCTTCTCAAAACTCTGGATTCTGATAGAGGGCCATGAGACTTTGACCTGAGTGCAAAAATGGAGGCTCTAGACCCTTCCAGAGCTGAGATATCGAAACTCAAAATTTCGACCCGAAAAAAGAAACGACAGTGTTACCCCTTACGTTTTTTTTTTGTTTTCGGCGAAAAATTAAGTTTCTCCAATCTTCTCAAAACTCTGGATTCTGATAGAGGGCCATGAGACTTTGACCTGAGTGCAAAAATGGAGGCTCTAGACCCTTCCAGAGCTGAGATATCGAAATTCAAAATTTCGACCCGAAAAAAAAAACGACAGTGTTACCCCTTTCGTTTTTTTTTTTTTGGGCGAAAAATTAAGTTTCTCCAATCTTCTCAAAACTCTGGATTCTGATAGAGGGCCATGAGACTTTGACCTGAGTGCAAAAATGGAGGCTCTAGACCCTTCCAGAGCTGAGATATCGAAACTCAAAATTTCGACCCGAAAAAAAAAACGACAGTGTTACCCCTTACGTTTTTTTTTTTTGGGCGAAAAATTAAGTTTCTCCAATCTTCTCAAAACTCTGGATTCTGATAGAGGGCCATGAGACTTTGACCTGAGTGCAAAAATGGAGGCTCTAGACCCTTCCAGAGCTGAGATATCGAAACTCAAAATTTCGACCCGAAAAAAAAACGACAGTGTTACCCCTTACGTTTTTTTCGTTTTCGGGCGAAAAATTAAGTTTCTCCAATCTTCTCAAAACTCTGGATTCTGATAGAGGGCCACGAGACTTTGACCTGAGTGCAAAAATGGAGGCTCTAGACCCTTCCAGAGCTGAGATATCGAAATTCAAAATTTCGACCCGAAAAAAAAAACGACAGTGTTACCCCTTACGTTTTTTTTTTCGTTTTTGGGCGAAAAATTAAGTTTCTCCAATCTTCTCAAAACTCTGGATTCTGATAGAGGGCCATGAGACTTTGACCTGAGTGCAAAAATGGAGGCTCTAGACCCTTCCAGAGCTGAGATATCGAAACTCAAAATTTCGACCCGAAAAAAAAAACGACAGTGTTACCCCTTTCGTTTTTTTTTTTGGGCGAAAAATTAAGTTTCTCCAATCTTCTCAAAACTCTGGATTCTGATAGAGGGCCATGAGACTTTGACCTGAGTGCAAAAATGGAGGCTCTAGACCCTTCCAGAGCTGAGATATCGAAACTCAAAATTTCGACCCGAAAAAAAAACGACAGTGTTACCCCTTTCGTTTTTTTTTTTTTTGGGCGAAAAATTAAGTTTCTCCAATCTTCTCAAAACTCTGGATTCTGATAGAGGGCCACGAGACTTTGACCTGAGTGCAAAAATGGAGGCTCTAGACCCTTCCAGAGCTGAGATATCGAAACTCAAAATTTTGACCCGAAAAAAAAAACGACAGTGTTACCCCTTACGTTTTTTTTTTTTTCGGGCGAAAAATTAAGTTTCTCCAATCTTCTCAAAACTCTGGATTCTGATAGAGGGCCACGAGACTTTGACCTGAGTGCAAAAATGGAGGCTCTAGACCCTTCCAGAGCTGAGATATCGAAATTCAAAATTTCGACCCGAAAAAAAAAACGACAGTGTTACCCCTTACGTTTTTTTTTTTTCGGGCGAAAAATTAAGTTTCTCCAATCTTCTCAAAACTCTGGATTCTGATAGAGGGCCATGAGACTTTGACCTGAGTGCAAAAATGGAGGCTCTAGGCCCTTCCAGAGCTGAGATATCGAAATTCAAAATTTCGACCCGAAAAAAAAAACGACAGTGTTACCCCTTACGTTTTTTTTTTTTGGGTGAAAAATTAAGTTTCTCCAATCTTCTCAAAACTCTGGATTCTGATAGAGGGCCATGAGACTTTGACCTGAGTGCAAAAATGGAGGCTCTAGACCCTTCCAGAGCTGAGATATCGAAACTCAAAATTTCGACCCGAAAAAAAAAACAGTGTTACCCCTTACGTTTTTTTCGTTTCGGGCGAAAAATTAAGTTTCTCCAATCTTCTCAAAACTCTGGATTCTGATAGAGGGCCATAAGACTTTCACCTGAGTGCAAAAATTGAGGCTCTAGACCCTTCCAGAGCTGAGATATCGAAACTCAAAATTTCGACCCGAAAAAAAAAAACGACAGTGTTACCCCTTTCGTTTTTTTTTTCGGGCGAAAAATTAAGTTTCTCCAATCTTCTCAAAACTCTGGATTCTGATAGAGGGCCGTGAGACTTTGACCTGAGTGCAAAAATGGAGGCTCTAGACCCTTCCAGAGCTGAGATATCGAAATTCAAAATTTCGACCCGAAAAAAAAACGACAGTGTTACCCCTTACGTTTTTTTTTTTTCGGGCGAAAAATTAAGTTTCTCCAATCTTCTCAAAACTCTGGATTCTGATAGAGGGCCATGAGACTTTGACCTGAGTGCAAAAATGGAGGCTCTAGACCCTTCCAGAGCTGAGATATCGAAATTCAAAATTTCGACCCGAAAAAAAAACGACAGTGTTACCCCTTTCGTTTTTTTTTTTTTCGGGCGAAAAATTAAGTTTCTCCAATCTTCTCAAAACTCTGGATTATGATAGAGGGCCATGAGACTTTAACCTGAGTGCAAAAATGGAGGCTCTAGACCCTTCCAGAGCTGAGATATCGAAATTCAAAATTTCGACCCGAAAAAAAAAACGACAGTGTTACCCCTTACGTTTTTTTTTCGTTTTGGGCGAAAAATTAAGTTTCTCCAATCTTCTCAAAACTCTGGATTCTGATAGAGGGCCATGAGACTTTGACCTGAGTGCAAAAATGGAGGCTCTAGACCCTTCCAGAGCTGAGATATCGAAACTTCAAAATTTCGACCCGAAAAAAAAACGACAGTGTTACCCCTTACGTTTTTTTTTTTTGGGCGAAAAATTAAGTTTCTCCAATCTTCTCAAAACTCTGGATTCTGATAGAGGGCCATGAGACTTTGACCTGAGTGCAAAAATGGAGGCTCTAGCCCTTCCAGAGCTGAGATATCGAAACTCAAAATTTCGACCCGAAAAAAAAAACGACAGTGTTACCCCTTTCGTTTTTTTTCATTTTCGGGCGAAAAATTAAGTTTCTCCAATCTTCTCAAAACTCTGGATTCTGATAGAGGGCCATGAGACTTTGACCTGAGTGCAAAAATGGAGGCTCTAGACCCTTCCAGAGCTGAGATATCGAAATCAAAAATTTCGACCCGAAAAAAAAAACGACAGTGTTACCCTTTCGTTTTTTTTTTTTTTGGGCGAAATTAAGTTCTCCAATCTTCTCAAAACTCTGGATTCTGATAGAGGCCATGAGACTTTGACCTGAGTGCAAAAATGGAGGCTCTAGACCCTTCCAGAGCTGAGATATCGAAATTCAAAATTTCGACCCGAAAAAAAAAACGACAGTGTTACCCCTTACGTTTTTTTTTCGTTTTCGGCGAAAAATTAAGTTTCTCCAATCTTCTCAAACTCTGGATTTGATAGAGGGCCATGAGACTTTGACCTGAGTGCAAAAATGGAGGCTCTAGACCCTTCCAGAGCTGAGATATCGAAACTCAAAATTTCGACCCGAAAAAAAAACGACAGTGTTACCCCTTTCGTTTTTTTTTTTTTTTTCGGCGAAAATTAAGTTTCTCCAATCTTCTCAAAACTCTGGATTCTGATAGAGGGCTGTGAGACTTTGACCTGAGTGCAAAAATGGAGGCTCTAGACCCTTCCAGAGCTGAGATATCGAAACTCAAAATTTCGACCCGAAAAAAAAACGACAGTGTTACCCCTTTCGTTTTTTTCATTTTTGGCGAAAAATTAAGTTTCTCCAATCTTCTCAAAACTCTGGATTATGATAGAGGGCTGTGAGACTTTGACCTGAGTGCAAAAATGGAGGCTCTAGACCCTTCCAGAGCTGAGATATCGAAATTCAAAATTTCGACCCGAAAAAAAAAACGACAGTGTTACCCCTTTCGTTTTTTTTTTCGTTTTTGGGCGAAAAATTAAGTTTCTCCAATCTTCTCAAAACTCTGGATTCTGATAGAGGGCCATGAGACTTTGACCTGAGTGCAAAAATGGAGGCTCTAGACCCTTCCAGAGCTGAGATATCGAAACTCAAAATTTCGACCCGAAAAAAAACGACAGTGTTACCCCTTTCGTTTTTTTTTTTTTTGGCGAAAAATTAAGTTTCTCCAATCTTCTCAAAACTCTGGATTCTGATAGAGGGCCATGAGACTTTGACCTGAGTGCAAAAATGGAGGCTCTAGACCCTTCCAGAGCTGAGATATCAAATTCAAAATTTCGACCCGAAAAAAAAACGACAGTGTTACCCCTTACGTTTTTTTTTTTTTGGCGAAAAATTAAGTTTCTCCAATCTTCTCAAAACTCTGGATTATGATAGAGGGCCATGAGACTTTGACCTGAGTGCAAAAATGGAGGCTCTAGACCCTTCCAGAGCTGAGATATCGAAACTCAAAATTTCGACCCGAAAAAAAAAACGACAGTGTACCCCTTACGTTTTTTTTTTTTTTTTGGCGAAAAATTAAGTTTCTCCAATCTTCTCAAAACTCTGGATTCTGATAGAGGGCCATGAGACTTAGACCTGAGTGCAAAAATGGAGGCTCTAGACCCTTCCAGAGCTGAGATATCGAAACTCAAAATTTCGACCCGAAAAAAAAACGACAGTGTTACCCCTTTCGTTTTTTTTTTTTGTTTTGGGCGAAAAATTAAGTTTCTCCAATCTTCTCAAAACTCTGGATTCTGATAGAGGGCCATGAGACTTTGACCTGAGTGCAAAAATGGAGGCTCTAGACCCTTCCAGAGCTGAGATATCAAAATTCAAAATTTCGACCCCGAAAAAAAAACGACAGTGTTACCCCTTACGTTTTTTTTTTTTTTGGCGAAAAATTAAGTTTCTCCAATCTTCTCAAAACTCTGGATTATGATAGGGGGCTGTGAGACTTTGACCTGAGTGCAAAAATGGAGGCTCTAGACCCTTCCAGAGCTGAGATATCGAAACTCAAAATTTCGACCAGAAAAAAAAAACGACAGTGGTACCCCTTACGTTTTTTTTTTTTGGGCGAAAAATTAAGTTTCTCCAATCTTCTCAAAACTCTGGATTCTGATAGAGGCCATGAGACTTTGACCTGAGTGCAAAAATGGAGGCTCTAGACCCTTCCAGAGCTGAGATATCGAAACTCAAAATTTCGACCCGAAAAAAAAACGACAGTGTACCCCTTACGTTTTTTTTTTTTTTGGGCGAAAATTAAGTTTCTCCAATCTTCTCAAAACTCTGGATTCTGATAGAGGGCCATGAGACTTAGACCTGAGTGCAAAAATGGAGGCTCTAGACCCTTCCAGAGCTGAGATATCGAAACTCAAAATTTCGACCCGAAAAAAAACGACAGTGTTACCCCTTACGTTTTTTTTTTTTTTGGGCGAAAAATTAAGTTTCTCCAATCTTCTCAAAACTCTGGATTCTGATAGAGGGCCATGAGACTTAGACCTGAGTGCAAAAATGGAGGCTCTAGACCCTTCCAGAGCTGAGATATCGAAACTCAAAATTTCGACCCGAAAAAAAAAACGACAGTGTTACCCCTTAGTTTTTTTTTTGGGGGGCGAAAAATTAAGTTTTCCAATCTTCTCAAAACTCTGGATTCTGATAGAGGGCCATGAGACTTTGACCTGAGTGCAAAAATGGAGGCTCTAGACCCTTCCAGAGCTGAGATATCGAAACTCAAAAATTTCGACCCGAAAAAAAAACGACAGTGTTACCCCTTACGTTTTTTTTTGGGCGAAAAATTAAGTTTCTCCAATCTTCTCAAAACTCTGGATTCTGATAGAGGGCCATGAGACTTTGACCTGAGTGCAAAAATGGAGGCTCTAGACCCTTCCAGAGCTGAGATATCGAACTCAAAATTTCGACCCGAAAAAAACGACAGTGTTACCCCTTACGTTTTTTTTTGGGCGAAAAATTAAGTTTCTCCAATCTTCTCAAAACTCTGGATTCTGATAGAGGGCCATGAGACTTAGACCTGAGTGCAAAAAATGGAGGCTCTAGACCCTTCCAGAGCTGAGATATCGAAACTCAAAAATTTCGACCCGAAAAAAAAAACGACAGTGTTACCCCCTTACGTTTTTTTTTTTTTTTCGGGCGAAAAATTAAGTTTCTCCATCTTCTCAAAAACTGGATTCTGATAGAGGGCCATGAGACTTAGACCTGAGTGCAAAAATGGAGGCC
>NW_024121262.1:287442-307873 GCF_016745375.1 Pimephales promelas | reverse complement strand
AATTTGATTATTATTGTTGTCATTGCTATTAATATTGGTTACTTCTTTTTTTATGGTGGACTGCATGTCCTGATTTGTCATGTACATGACAACTTTCAAGGGGGTCAAAAGATTATTAAAGAATATTTAAAATTAGACAAAACAATCCTACAAATATTTTTTTGAACATTGAGTGACCAGGATTACCACTCTCTTGGAAATTCTGGATAAATAAGGTGGCCTAATTTTAAAAAGTGCTGATTTAGACCTTATTACAGCAGATGTAACAGAAACATATTAGCCTGGCTAATACTGTACTACATCACTGTATATTGTTGTGGACAATGGGAGTCGTCGGAGTAAAAAATGTTTGTGAACCAATGCTATAGAGCACAAAAGTACTGTCGTGTTCCAGAAGTAAATATCCTGTTCATTATCCCATAGAGAAATTGATCTTAGAGATAACATAAAAAAAAAAACTGAACTAACAGGTTGTCAAGTGATGATATATGCCTCCATAGCATAGAAGCCACAAGTGTCACGGTGGACAGTTCCTCTGTTTCCTTCTAGTCTCATGTTTATGTTGTTGTTTGAATGCACGTGTGTGAGGGGCGTGTCTGTGTGGCATTACCTGATCCACTCCTGCTGCTCATCATCAATCATCACCAGCTGCAGTCGATCACCACCACGCTATATATACTCACCACTGTCCTCTCATCTTTGTCAGATCGTTGTTTGGTGTTGGTGTGTCCTTGTCCTGGTTCCTGGTTCCTATGTTCCTGATCGTCTCGTCTTCCGTGAAGTTTCGATCGTGCTTTGAGTGTTTGTTCATCGTGTCCTGTGGAGTCTCACCGTCTGTCTTCACATCATCGGTTTGACCATCGAAGTCCCTGTGTCACCGTGTTCCTGGCTTACTGCATTGGACTGAGTTCTAATAAATAACTGTTCACTCGCTATTGCTTCCTGTGATATATTGCACCATGACAACAAGTCAGTGTGATGTTGTTTCTTTTGTTTTGCTTTTGTTGTTGTTGTTGTTGTTGTTTTTTTCACAATTTGTGCTCATTGTACACTACCAATGATCCACAAGAGAGATCCACCAAATCAGAGAAATCACTGTTACTGGAAGACACTCCAACACTTCTTGTGATTGACATAATTGAGTCAGTCTATACCATACTCTCAAACTACATATATTTTTATATACAGTACAATATATTACTATCAATGTTTACCAGAAAAAAAGGCAAATTATTGAAGAAATAGTTTTATTTACTTAGGCAAAAAAATAAACATTATAACAATAACTAAAAAAGTATTTTAAAGTATTTCACAATAATTTCAACCATTGCAAAATATACAATGGACTACCAATGATAGAAATAATTGTTTCAGCTGATTCAGTCAAGCTGGGGATTCACCCGCTACATTCCACTGAACTGAAAGTTTGAAAAATTTCAGATTTATAACTCTTGGAGTGATTGGCATGGTAATAGTAATGTTACTGTATTTGGTCTTGATGGAATAGATCTGCAATGCTGCTGCTGCTGCTGCTGCTGCAGAGCAAGTACGGAGACTTACTGTTGCCAGTACATTCAAAGACATGCTGCAGCACATGTATACATACCAGCTGAAAAGACTATTGTAAAGCACTACATTTGTAAAAAAAGACTATATTTGTAAGGCATCTTATTTTGCCTTGCACATTGCACAGGGTAATGGGAGAAATGGCTTAACACTAGTGCCTTATAACTTTATAACTCGATTAAAAAACAGGGACCATCGAGCTTGCCGAGGGTTCAACCACTTAGACTGCTAGAGATATTCCAGGTTCTTGTGGTCGGTGAGAACTTGGAAAGGATGCTGAGCCACCTCAAGCCAATGTCGCCACTCCCCAAGGTCAGTTTTACTATAAGCGACTCTCTATCCCTCGCGTGGTATTTACGGTCGGCCTCAGACAGGCGCTGAGACATGAAGGCACAAGGGTGTAATTTTCTCACCCCTCTGTGACAGGATGGCCCATACCCCTACCTCTGAGGCGTCCACCTACACCACAAAAGGTTTTTCTGGGTCAGGGTTCACAAGAGAGTGTAAGTGAAGTGGAACCTGAGATCCTCGAAGACCCCCACAGCCTTTGGACCCCAGTAAATCTTGATTCCTCCTCCTTTAGTAAGTGCTGTCAAGGGGGCTGAAATTCTTAAGGAACTTCCTATAGAAGTTTGTAAAGCCAATGAAACGTTGAACCTCCTTGACTGTGGCAGAGGTGGGCCAGTTGCGGACTGCCTTGATCTTCTTGGGGTTCATTTCCATGGTGGCCATGAGTGATGATAAACCCAAGAAACTGAGTCTGGGAAACATGAAATTCACACTTCTCTGGTTTTACGTAGAGATGATTGTCAGTTAGTATGTGACCTCGAGAAGATGGGGATATCATCGAGGTCAGATACGAAGACAAGCAGATTAAACATGTCCCAGAGAGCATCATTAATCAGGGCTTGGAATACTGCAGGGGCATTATTGAGCCAGAACGGCATCACCAGATATTCATCATGACCCGTGGGGGTGTTGAAAGACGTCTACCACTCGTCTCCTTGCCAGATCCGAACGGGAGGGTAAGCATTGCGGAGATCCAGTTTAGTAAATATGGAAGCCCCTTGAAGCAGCTCAAAAGCTGTGGCCATGAGGGGAAGGGGGTATCAATTCCAAACCATGATCTTGTTGAGGCCCAGGTAATCAATAAAAGGCCTAAGAACCCCGTAAAAAGGGAAAGTAGAGGCACAGATGATGCCGGCTGACAAGGACTCCTTTATGTAGGTATCCATAGCTGAGTGCTCAGGGGAGGATAAGGAGAAAACACGACCCCTGGGAGGGCAGGAACCAGGGAGTAGCTCAATACCACAGTCGTAAGCTCGGTGAGGTGGTAAGGAAGTAGCCCGGGACTTGCTGAACACTGCCTTGAACTGATGGTAAACACTGGGGACTCGGGAGAGGTCGACAGACTCTTGAAACTCAGAACCAGGGGCTGAGGGACTCTGAAGCATGCAGTTGAGTTGGCAAGTGGATCCCCAGCTTAGAATGGTGCCAGTAGGCCAGTTGATCTGGGAATTATGTCTGCAAAGCCATGGGTGACCCAGGTTAATAGGATACTCGGGGGAGTCAATGAGATAAAATATCTCCTCCTTCTGATGTTGAAAGACGGAACGTCGTAGGGACTGAGTTGCCTCTGTTACTTTGCCTGGTTCCAGAGGTCTGCCATCCAAAGCTGTAAATGCCTTGGGTTGAGGAAGTAGTTGGGTAGGGATCTTAAGTTCCTTAGCCAAGGCTAGATCCAGGAAGTCACTGGAATTGATTATAGCCTGGACCCACTGCTGGTGGAACTCCCAGGACAGAGTGGCTGGAATAGCAAGGACAGTGTTAGTAGGAGGAGGTCTAATTTTCCCTATTACAGTCCTCCTGAAGCTGGACGGGGACAGGAGTTTCCCATCAGCTGGTTCTCGGCTGACTAGCTCATCTTGAAGGGGCTCAGACAACTCTGCCTGAAAACAGACCCTCAGCGCTTCATCATTCCATCCGCTCCTTGCTGCTATGGTCTGAAATTCAATGGCAAAATTCGCAGGGCTGCGGGAACCCTGACGGAGAGAAAGTAGGTGCTTGGAAGTTTCTCTACCACTGACAGGATGATCAAACACCCGCTTAAATCTTCCACAAATTGTATGTAGGAGTCACAAGAAGCTTCCTGGGATTGCCACACTTCAGGAGCCCAGGGGAGTGCCTTATCTGAAAGAAGGGTAATAATGTAAGCAATCCTGGAACAGTCTGCAAGAAAACTTGAGGGTTGAAGATCTAAGGTGAGGGAGCATTGGGTGAGGAAACCCTGGCAGGAACATGGATCTCCAGCAAAGGGCTTGGGAGGTGGTAATCGGGGCTCCGCTACTGAAGAAGCCCTTTTGGAGGAAGGTGAAGGAACAGGGAGGCATTCGGAGAGCTGGCGTATGAAACTCATCATATCGGCCAGGAGTTGATAATGACTGGCCATTAGCTCTTCTTGTCAGCTGAGAACAGCTTCATGGCTCTGGAAAGATGACTCATGTTGAGCAATCACCGCAAACAGGGCCTTGGAATGGTCCAGAGTGTCTCTGGGTCCATGACTGGCTCGGTTTTTCTGTCACAAGCTGGGCTCGAACTCGGGTGTCAGGTGTGGAGAGTTGAGTGTTCTACCTCTTAGTCAGAACAGAACCATACTGCCAATCTGAACTGTATGCTAATTGTCAATCGAAATTGACGATAGTGGTCATAACAGAAATGTATAGAATCCAATGTATTGATGGACGAAAATACCGAAACAGAGACCAAAAAAAGTCTGAGGCCGAATACACACAAACCGGCGAACAAATCTACAAGGAATACATCCATACAAATGTATTTTCCATTAGATATATACTGAAAATATACTGAACCAGCAGCCAGAAATCCATCATTTGTGCTATGCAGTGAGGTATGTGACTAATGGCGGTAAAAATTAACCACAATTCTTAGTGAATAATCGGAATAATTCAAATTACATGTAAACGGGAATGAAGAGTTTAGCTCCTGATATGTGAACATCATAATACAATTAAGTACTCTTACATTATTGGTGCAAATGTAAACATAGCCAATGATGGGATTGCTACCAAATGAGTTAAGGACCTATCTAGAGTTTCATATATTGTAATTTTAAAATACTCATTCAAATCAAATTGTATCTGTTTTTTGTATATTTTTTATTTTTTTACCTCTTTTTAATTTATGGAACTAACTGCTGAAATGTGGATCACACTATGCAAAAAGCCCATTTAAAAAAAAAATAAAGAAAATTAAAGAAAGAACGAGTGACATGATTAATAAGTTTATGATCTTGTGATTCTTGTGTTACACTTGGTCAGAATTTTATATCTGATTTATACATAGTAAATTATGTAACAATATGTTTTATCCACTAAATCCAACTCAAACTGAAACAATCTTGGCATTTTTGTGTCGGTCCCACTGTCTATCCTGTGAGTGCAGCTTCCATAGGGAATGGACTGAAAACATCTGTGAAAGAGGACAGATATTCAATTGTATAGACTCAAAGTCTCAAAAGCCTGAATCATTCAACACATAAAGATAGTGCTGTAATGCTACATGACATTCTAAATATTGTGCTGAGGGCACGATCTGGCAGTAATTGAGGGTTACCATGGAGAAAACACATCATGAATGTGAGGTTTTTAGAGGTATTAATATCTACCATCAACCCTCATTCTCACCAGATATATCTCATGGTTAGATGTGGCTACAGCCAACACTCCAGTATTCATACTCCTACACTTTTGGAATATGTAACAGTAAATAATGAATCCACATGATGTCAGTAAGCCACTCTTTGCTCTTTAGGCTTAAGTTTCTGGCCAGAGACATACAGTAGGCCCTCTCTATACAAGTGCATTAAAGCAGATGAGTTTAGTGAGGGTGAGATTGAGAGGGGTGAGTGTAACAGATATCAGCAAGTATGAGCTGTGCCAGTAAACCTCACTCCCCTGGCCTCAACTCAACGACTGACGCTGAAGGCTGCGGTCTTTAGCATCCTTATTAATGTGGCCACCTCCCATGATCAAATCCTGCTAGCAGCAGTGTGAATAGAACAAGAGGGGTCACATGGGGTTTAATTCAAGGCTGCATCACAAGTTAGATTGTGGATCGATATAATTCAGAAGATTTCATCCTGCTTGAAGATCAGGGTACATCATGCCGGCATATGAAAGGAGTTGAAACTGTCCATAAGGGGTCTGTGCAGAGAACTTCTGGTTCTCGTGGTCTTCACTGAGGATCTGAGCTGATGACTGCCAACAAGGTCTTCACAGGGGTCTTTCTCCATCACTTTTAGGGTTGGTAATTGTTTGAATTTGAATTTTACATTTATGGTTTAAAAATGATGTTGTTAAAACAACTAGCCTAATTAATATACATTTCAAGAATTATTTAAAAAAAACAAGTAAAAATATAGCTGCGAGCAGCGATGGCGGGCCCAAGCCGGTGGCACCGCAACCCCGGTTCCTTTAGTTACCTAAAGGCACCCGGGTGGCGGTGCCGAAGGCTTTGGCCCTTTTATGATTAAATGTTAAAACGGCTTGCCATACTCTGTCATTTCGACTAGTTACAATTATGTTACAGATATCTTAAATGATAATACAAACTATCCAAAATGTAATTACGAATAGACAGAAAGACGTTGTTGATATCTACAATGTTAATTCCGGATAGGCAAACTTTGCTTTTAAATGTTAAAAGGGCTTGCCATACAGGGACGTAGGCTCAGAGAGAGGCTCACCATATTCAAACCAAAATATCTGACTTCCTCTTGGTCCGAGCTAATGACTATGTAATAGAAAGTTGTCCGGCTTGAGGAGTACAATGTATATAACGATTTTTGTAACTGTAGATAAAACTAACAACCCCACTTTTGTCAAAAGGTGGCGCTATTTAGTCCTTGCACCATGCCCGTTTCTGAAACTTTGCACATGTCTACTGGCTAATAAATGTGATGTATCTGTTGAGTTTCAAGCAATTTCAATTTCAATTTCAATTTGACTGTTGAAAAGAAGTGCGCCGATTAGATACTCAGGATCGGTATCGGCTCTGACACTGCCATCTTTGACGAGGCTGATTCAAATTCTATATTGTGCATATACTATTCTATGTTAGGCACAAAGGCACAAAAACTTTCTAAAGTACCATAACGTTTTTGTGTACTGTATTATAAGTGTTCTGAAGCTATTATGTGATATAGAAATTAATATTTAAGTCATTAAATTCAAGAACACAAACTTTTCCCTCTCTGCGCCTGTCAGTCATTCTCCATTCAGCATTCAAACAGCACGTCACATTCGGTTACAGTCAATGATAAAACGATCTTCAATGATTCAATGTTAATCCTATTATACTGGATCTTTAAGATAAAGGTCTAAAGGTCTATATTTTCGAATGAAGAAACTTTTTCTTGCTGGACTTTATTGCTGTAACTTAATCGTGTTACTTTCTACCGGGTGTCGGACGCTGTCGGTTAGATCACAACACTAGAGTCAGAGCACTATAATTGTTCTTCACGCACACAGTAATTGAAATTTAAAACCTTTAAAAGAAAAGGCTCAATAAACTATTGCATAGATAGATAATGTATAATCCACTGTTCATAAATATGTATTTCCTTTGTGCTTTGAACTTTTCAATACGGACTCAATGCGCTGTAACTTCATGTGGCTTCAAGCACATCATTCTCCGCTCGGGATGCACATAAGTGCTTTGTGCTGCACCGTATTACAGCCGTAATATCATAATGCAGTGACGTAATGACAGATTATTAATTGCCTTTCAATTATATGTTGCTGCGTCATTAAACATCTGTCCTATGCATTTCAAACATTTATAGCAGCCATGGCTATATTTTTGTATGATTTTTGTTATCTTGTTTTTCATGAATGTATTTTTCAAAAATAAGAGCAATGTGTATTATCTATTATTATGGTTTATAATAGCATTTTTGTCATAGATTACGACAAAATAATCATATGATCCACCAGCGAGGAACCAGCAGAACAGAGTGAACATTCTTTCTGTTTAGTTCAATCCTACTTAATAGGAATTTATTTAAAACGCTCGCTCTACTCCACACCATTACCTTGTGCGGACATCCGTATTTTGACTTTCGGTTTTAAGTAAGTGATTTAAAAACTCTAAAAGTCCCAGCGGAGTCACACGTTGATTAACCGGTGGGAATATACACAATAGGCCTACCTGATATTGAACACAAGAGGGCAGTATAGCACTACGTATGACTCAGATTATTATTTTTTTATGAATTTTACAACAATTCTGGCTGTTTTTGAACGTAAACATAATTCTTAAATGAAAAAAAGGAAAAATTGGGGAAGTTTTAATATTTGTATAATTTAATTTAGAAACAAATGATGTGTAATTACATTTTTAGAAGATATGAGGCTTTTAGTGTTTACTTTTTTGACATTACTTTAATCTTTTGCCATAGTTGCACATGTCTACTGGCTAATAAATGTGATGTATCTGTTGAGTTTCAAGCAATTTCAAGCATGCTAAGAGTCCCAAAAGCATCAAAAAAGAATGTTAAAGTTTGATTCGTTGCCACGGCAACAGTATCAAAGATATCAAAAATTCATTCACAGGTCTACATCTGCCGTGTATTTACATTATACAGATGAAGTTTGAAGCAAATCGGTTAAAAATAAGAGAGTGGTTTCGAAGCATTTTTAAAGTGACACACTTCCTGGTGCCAGTTGGTGGCGCTATAATTTTGACTCACAATAGTCACATCCATGTGATCGGTCTCTTACAGCGAAAACACTGCTGAAGTTTCATCAAGATCAGTTAATGTATGCTGAAGTTATAACACACATCCTGTTTCATGTTTCTCGCCATAATTTCGTTTCCTCGCCACGGCCAAACCGTTTGAGATATAAAAAATCCCTTGGCACCTTTTCATCCTTAATGTCTTGACTTCACGCTGATCGAGTTTTGTCGAATTTGGTTCAGTGCTCTAGGAGCAATACTTTAAATTCCATTGCATGTGTTTTAAACACAACCCTAAATAGCCGTCTTCCTGTTGGGCTGGGGTAAAAAGTAAGAGTGTGAAGTAGGCTATATATGAAATGATGAGATCTATATGTGTACCAAGTTTCATATTATTACATGCAAGTGTGTTTGATTTATGGACCAAATTTTCAGACCAAGTTTATTGACCAAGTTAATCTAATTAATAAACTAATTATATAAAACTATTGTCAATGCACTACAATTAAACTAGTTATATGTCTTTACTTATAAAAAATAAAAATAAAAACTTATTTAAAAAATACCAGGCTTGAGAAATGTATTTTCTTTATGCAGGTCATACACACAGCAGTGAAATGGTTAAGCCCCCTCCCCCTGCACACTCACACACACACAGACAGCCAAAGACAGAGACACAGAGACATATAGGCTCAGAGTGACCATATTCAAACAAAAATATCTGAGTTTCTGTGGGTCCTAGCTAATAAGTGTAAATTAGAAAGTTGTCCGACTCGAGGAGTACAATATACATACCAATTTTTGTAACTCTAGTTAAAACTAACAACCCCACTTTTGTCAAAAGGTGGCGCTACTGAGCCCTCACCACGCCCGTTTCTGAAACTTTTCACATGTCTACTGGCTAATAAATGTGATGTGTCTGTCGAGTTTCATGCATTTTGAAGCATGCTAAGGGTCTCAAAAGCATCCTAAAAGCATCCTAAAAGAAGGGTAAAGTTTGATGCGTCGCCACGGCAACAGTTTCAAAGATATCAAGAATCCATTCACAGGTCTACATCTGCCGTATGTTTACATTATACATATGAAGTTTGAAGCAAATCGGGTAAAAATAAAAGGGTGATATCAAAGCATTTTGAAAGTGACACACTTCCTGCTGCCAGTTGGTGGCGCTATAACTTTGACTCACAATAGTCACATCCATGTGATCGTCCTCTTACAGCGAACACACTGCTGAAGTTTCATCAAGATCAGTTAATGTATGCTGAAGTTATAACACACTTCCTGTTTCACGTTTCTCGCCATGATTTCGTTTCCTCGCCACGGACAAAACCGTTCGAGATATCAAAAATCCCCTCGCAAACTTTCATCCTCAATGTCTTGACTTCACGCTGACCGAGTTTCGTCGAATTTGGATCAAAGCTCTAGGAGGAGTATTGAAATTCCATTGCGAGCGTTTTACAAACAAACCTCAATAGCCGACTTCCTGTTGGGCTGGGGTAAAAAGTAAGAGCGCGAGGTATAGATGAAACGATGAGATCAACATGTGTACCGAGTTTCATATTATTACATACAAGCGTGTTTGAGTTATGGACCAAGTGTTTGGACCCCGTTCCAGGGGGCGCTGACGAGCCCCCTGCCACGCCCGGGTACCAGCTTCAGCCCGGCTCTGATGGCCGCGGGTTCTGACCCGTGTGCAAAGTTTCAAGAGTTTTCGAGCACGTTAAGGGCCCCAAAAGTGCCCAAAAGGTAGTAAAATAATAATAAATATAGCTGCGAGCAGCGATGGCGGGCCCAAGCCGGTGGCACCGCAACCCCGGTTCCTTTAGTTACCTAAAGGCACCCGGGTGGCGGTGCCGAAGGCTTTGGCCCTTTCATGATTAAATGTTAAAACGGCTTGCCATACTCTGTCATTTCGACTAGTCAAAATTATGTTACAGATATCTTAAATGATAATACAAACTATCCAAAATGTAATTACGAATAGACAGAAAGACGTTGTTGATATCTACAATGTTAATTCCGGATAGGCAAACTTAGCTTTTAAATGTTAAAAGGGCTTGCCATACAGGGACGTAGGCTCAGAGAGAGGCTCACCATATTCAAACCAAAATATCGGACTTCCTCTTGGTCCGAGCTAATGACTATGTAATAGAAAGTTGTCCGGCTTGAGGAGTAAAATGTATATACCGATTTTTGTAACTGTAGATAAAACTAACAACCCCACTTTTGTCAAAAGGTGGCGCTATTTAGTCCTTGCACCATGCCCGTTTCTGAAACTTTG
The DNA here is from genome assembly GCF_016745375.1 of Pimephales promelas. The sequence goes on along the minus strand of NW_024121262.1, from coordinate 297,270 downwards.
CACGTCTACTGGCTAATAAATGTGATGTATCTGTTGAGTTTCAAGCAATTTCAATTTCAATTTGACTGTTGAAAAGAAGTGCGCCGATTAGATACTCAGGATCGGTATCGGCTCTGACACTGCCATCTTTGACGAGGCTGATTCAAATTCTATATTGTGCATATACTATTCTATGTAAGGCACAAAGGCACAAAAACTTTCTAAAGTACCATAAAGTTTTTGTGTACTGTATTATAGTGTTCTGAAGCTATTATGTGATATAGAAATTAATATTTAAGTCATTAAATTCAAGAACACAAACTTTTCCCTCTCTGCGCCTGTCAGTCATTCTCCATTCAGCATTCAAACAGCACGTCACATTCGGTTACAGTCAATGATGAAACGATCTTCAAGATGATTCAATGTTAATCCTATTATACTGGATCTTTAAGATAAAGGTCTAAAGGTCTATATTTTCGAATGAAGAAACTTTTTCTTGCTGGACTTTATTGCTGTAACTTAATCGTGTTACTTTCTACCGGGTGTCGGACGCTGTCGGTTAGATCACAACACTAGAGTCAGAGCACTATAATTGTTCTTCACGCACACAGTAACTGAAATTTAAAACCTTTAAAAGAAAAGGCTCAATAAACTATTGCATAGATAGATAATGTATAATACACTGTTCATAAATATGTATTTCCTTTGTGCTTTGAACTTTTCAATACGGACTCAATGCGCTGTAACTTCATGTGGCTTCAAGCACATCATTCTCCGCTCGGGATGCACATAAGTGCTTTGTGCTGCACCGTATTGGAGCCGTAATATCATAATGCAGTGACGTAATGACAGATTATTAATTGCCTTTCAATTATATGTTGCTGCGTCATTAAACATCTGTCCTATGCATTTCAAACATTTATAGCAGCCATGGCTATATTTTTTTATGATTTTTGTTATCTTGTTTTTCATGAATGTATTTTTTAAAAATAAGAGCAATGTGTATTATCTATTATTAATATGGTTTATAATAGCATTTTTGTCATAGATTATGACAAAGTAATCATATGATCCACCAGCGAGGAACCAGCAGAACAGAGTGAACATTCTTTCTGTTTAGTTCAATCCTACTTAATAGGAATTTATTTAAAATGCTCGCTCTACTCCACACCATTAATGTCTTGTGCGGACATCCGTATTTTGACTTTCGGTTTTAAGTAAGCGATTTAAAAGCTCCCAAGTCCCAGCGGAGTCACACGTTGATTAACCGGTGGGAATATACACAATAGGCCTACCTGATATTGAACACAAGAGGGCAGTATAGCACTACGTATGACTCAGATTATTATTTTTTTATGAATTTTACAACAATTCTGGCTGTTTTTGAACGTAAACATAATTCTTAAATGAAAAAAGGAAAAATTGGGGAAGTTATAATATTTGTATAATTTAATTTAGAAACAAATGATGTATAATTACATTTTTAGAAGATATGAGGCTTTTAGTGTTTACTTTTTTGACATTACTTTAATCTTTTGCCATAGTTGCACATGTCTACTGGCTAATAAATGTGATGTATCTGTTGAGTTTCAAGCAATTTCAAGCATGCTAAGAGTCCCAAAAGCATCAAAAAAGAATGTTAAAGTTTGTTTCGTTGCCACGGCAACAGTATCAAAGATATCAAAAATTCATTCACAGGTCTACATCTGCCGTGTATTTACATTATACAGATGAAGTTTGAAGCAAATCGGTTAAAAATAAGAGAGTGATTTCAAAGCATTTTGAAAGTGACACACTTCCTGCTGCCAGTTGGTGGCGCTATAACTTTGACTCACAATAGTCACATCCATGTGATCGGTCTCTTACAGCGAAAACACTGCTGAAGTTTCATCAAGATCAGTTAATGTATGCTGAAGTTATAACACACATCCTGTTTCATGTTTCTCGCCATAATTTCGTTTCCTCGCCACGGCCAAACCGTTCGAGATATAAAAAATCCCTTGGCACTTTTTCATCCTTAATGTCTTGACTTCACGCTGATCGAGTTTCGTCGAATTTGGTTCAGTGCTCTAGGAGCAATAATTTAAATTCCATTGCATGTGTTTTAAACACAACCCTAAATAGCCGACTTCCTGTTGGGCTGGGGTAAAAAGTAAGAGTGTGAAGTATATATGAAACGATGAGATCTATATGTGTACCAAGTTTCATATTATTACATGCAAGTGTGTTTGATTTATGGACCAAATTTTCAGACCAAGTTTATTGACCAAGTTAATCTGATTAATAAACTAATTATATAAAACTATTGTCAATTCACTACAATTAAACTAGTTATATGCCTTTACTTATAAAAAATAAAAATAAAAACTTATTTAAAAAATACCAGGCTTGAGAAATGTATTTTCTTTATGCAGGTCATACACACAGCAGTGAAATGGTTAAGCCCCCTCCCCCTGCACACACACACACACACACACACACACACACAGACAGCCAGCCAGTCAGCCAGCCAGCCAAAGACACAGAGACACAGAGACATGTAGGCTCAGAGTGGCCATATTCAAACAAAAATATCTGACTTTCTGTGGGTCCTAGCTAATAAGTGTCAATTAGAAAGTTGTCCGGCTCGAGGAGTACAATATACATACCAATTTTTGTAACTCTAGTTAAAACTAACAACCCCACTTTTGTCAAAAGGTGGCGCTACTGAGCCCTCACCACGCCCGTTTCTGAAACTTTGCACATGTCTACTGGCTAATAAATGTGATGTGTCTGTCGAGTTTCATGCAATTTGAAGCATGCTAAGGGTCTCAAAAGCATCCAAAAAGCATCCTAAAAGAAGGGTAAAGTTTGATGCGTCGCCACGGCAACAGTTTCAAAGATATCAAGAATCCATTCACAGGTCTACATCTGCCGTATGTTTACATTATACATATGAAGTTTGAAGCAAATCGGGTAAAAATAAAAGGGTGATATCAAAGCATTTTGAAAGTGACACACTTCCTGCTGCCAGTTGGTGGCGCTATAACTTTGACTCACAATAGTCACATCATGTGATCGTCCTCTTACAGCGAAAACATTGCTGAAGTTTCATCAAGATCAGTTAATGTATGCTGAAGTTATAACACACTTCCTGTTTCACGTTTCTCGCCATGATTTCGTTTCCTCGCCACGGACAAACCGTTCGAGATATAAAAAATCCCCTCGCAAACTTTCATCCTCAATGTCTTGACTTCACGCTGACCGAGTTTCGTCGAATTTGGATCAAAGCTCTAGGAGGAGTATATGACATTCCATTGCGAGCGTTTTACAAACAAACCTCAATAGCCGACTTCCTGTTGGGCTGGGGTAAAAAGTAAGAGTGTGAGGTATAGATGAAACGATGAGATCAACATGTGTACCGAGTTTCATATTATTACATACAAGCGTGTTTGAGTTATGGACCAAGTGTTCGGACCCCGTTCCAGGGGGCGCTGACGAGCCGCCCTACCACGCCCGGGTACCAGCTTCAGCCCGGCTCTGATGGCCGCGGGTTCTGACCCGTGTGCAAAGTTTCAAGAGTTTTCGAGCACGTTAAGGGCCCCAAAAGTGCCCAAAAGGTAGTAAAATAATAATTATTATAATAATAGTGAAGAAAAATAATCGCAAGGAAAACAATAGGGCCTTCGCCCTTTCAGGGCTTGGGCCCTAATTATAATAATAATAGTAAAGAAAAATAATCCCAAGGAAAACAATAGGGCCTTCGCCCTTTCAGGGCTTGGGCCCTAAATATATTTAAAACATATTAACAAATTAGCAATCACATAAATAAGGCCTAAATACAACTAAACAAAGATACAATTAAAATAAACAGTGTTTTAGGTTTTCAGGTATTCAGGTACAGAATCAAGTGCAAGATAACACTGTAATCAAGTGCAAAATAACACTGCAATTTATAAATAAATATACATTACAAATATAGTTACAAAAGTTATTCAGTCAAGAACAGTGTGTGAATTTTTCCTTGACTTTTGTTACTTGAGTATTGTTATTATAGAGACGGCAGCAGGAATATTAGGCTGCGGTCACTTTAGGAACTGCACGGATCCAATATACTGTTACACATACATTTTCATTTTGAACTGTTTACATTCACTTAAAACATAAACGACTGGGTGTTTACGAGGGTACTGTGAAATATTTTTTAATGAATTTGTCCGTTCAAGTGCAAAAGGACATGGAAGAGCCTCGATAAAGTGGATAAAATTCAGTTCAACGTAATCCAAACCTTTCGAGGCCCCCACAACAAAAGGCCTTTTTGGGATAGGTTCTCTTTTAAGTGATTTAAAGACCTAAATTATTGTCCTTGTGACAATTTGTCCCAGTTTTCCATATTTATATAATTTATGATATAATTTGGGTGTAATGAAAATTAAAATGACAACATTCGAAACATTAGTTTTAGATCAAAATGCATTTTCTATTTATTAATATTCATTGCAAACACACAAGTTGAGAAACAGTTAGATTTAGAAGCAAGAGTCAGGTTAAGTGCTTGATATCTACATATAATATGATGCAAACAAAATGAATGGGACTGTGTTGGGCATCTTGCCATACAGTAGAAGCAGACAGAAGCAAGCTGCATAGCTAAAGGCATTTGTTTACTTGCATAAAGTAGGACTATGTGTCTGGCTTTTAGTTTTACCATAAAACCTTTAAGCGGTACTAGAAACCTACACACTAGACGAATCTCTGCAGGAAAGTTAACATAATGCATAATATCCTTTTGAGGGTGTGGCTTAAAGAACAGGTTGAATTCAAAAGGGAAAACAGTGAATAGATTTCTGAAAGCAACAGCAGTTAAGCTAATGACATATATTGCTTATGTAATCCAATTATTATGAATTTCAATTAAATATGAATATACAACTATGTGTTGTGATTGCACCCGTGATTGGCTCTTTTTCAAGCTCCTACTGTATATGATTTTTATTCTGTGTGCATCAGTCCTAATCTATACTTAGTAAAGTTTGCCAGATACAGTGTTGGGGTAGTTACTTAAAAAAGTAACTAGTTACTAGCTACTTCTGTAAATTGTAATGAGATTTTTACTAGTTACTGCGTTGGAAAAGTAACTTCACTACTTATTACTTTACTTTCCGTTTCTTAATTTACCGTGTAGATACATGGACAAACATCATAGCCCATCATCACTTTTTGCCCTATCATCACTTTATTGTACAAATTTATACAAAATGCTATGAAAGAACAATATCCCTGTCTGCTATATGCCGCACTGTAAAATTCACAAACAACAGGATAAAGGAGGCTATGGTGGGGTCATTTTAAAATGGGGTTCAACACACAAGTGTCAAACAGGCTTTGGGAGAATAAAATTCTTCTCCTGAGAAAAAAACCAGCTTTTTATTCGACTCATGGCAAGAAAAAACTAAAAATGAAGAGGTCAAAAAAAATAATAAAAAAAGGTCACTTTATCCCATAAAATTCTTGATCTTAATTTAAAATGCATTTTTCTAAACCTAAACTTGATTAAGGTCGTCAGGGGAAGCATGTCTTCTACAATGAACCTGTAACAATCCTGTTCATTTCGTTTTGTGTTATCCAAGAGTTCCGAGCCTTGTTTATACTCGACGCGGTCCGCACGTGCGCGCGGCAAAAATTATGTCATTGTGGTGTGAGCGATCGCGCAAGACCCCATTTCACTTGAAGTGCACGGCTTTTTTTGTGGTGCCGCATCCGAGGATGACGACTTAAAGAAGCTGAATCTGCACCTAGCATGTAAGTTAGCCTACATCTCCGCAACGGCACCCAGTTTTTCTAAATCTTCAGTTATTTTATTTAAATGAGCCTAAGATGCATGTTTATAAAATGTCCACGAAACTTAATGAAATATTTAGTGAAATTAGAAACATGTAATATGCAAGTGCATGAGTCATTCAAAAGTTTGCGTATTCAGGCACACAAAACGCTTTTGTCATGTAAATGAACGGCCAAAAGACATAAAAAGTTTGACACTTTTAGTTGAAAACGGTGTCGTGTAAACAGCCCCTAAGTACACCCTTAGTGCCTCCGGAAGTAGTGTGATCACCTCTATAAAAGCAGAAGTTTTGGCAGTTTGGCAGGTCTGGGGCATTCAGGTGTGTGTTAACACAATGCCAAGAGGAAAGACAACAGCAATGATCTTAGAGAAGTTATTGTTGCTGTCATCAATTGAGAGGGGTTTATACTACCATTTCCAAACAATTTTGTAGTGTATTATTCTACATTAAGAAAGGAGTGGATGTCCCAGCAATTCACCCTAAGGCCAGACAGTGCAATGCTGATCGCAAAGTGCAAATCGCAAAATTCCCAAGAACTACACCTCAGACTCTACAGGCCTCAGCTTACATGTTAAATGTTAAAGTGTATGGCAGGTATTCCTCTCTAAAGAAAAAGAACATGGCACCACGACCAGGTTTTTCTAAAGTTGCATCTGAACAAACCTCAAGTTCCCTTTCGTAGTCACTTCGAGTTACGTCAGAAGTGACGGAGATTGGGGGTTTCGCATAGAAAGCCAATCCTCTTCGAGTATTTAAAAAACGAGCCAATGGCATGCAATGCCTTGGGGCTGCGGAAATTTGCATAGCGTACTCCGCCCTACTCTCCGTGAGTATAAAAGGAGGAAGTGAACGCAACCGCGAATATTTTCGCTCGTTCGCTTCGAGCCAAGAGAACTCTTCACTCTGAAAGCCATTCTCACTGTTCAAGACTCTTCGAGACGAGCGTCCTCTTCAGTGTTGGTGTGACGGCGGTACCCACAGCGACTCTGCATTGCCTGCGATCTGAGCAGTGGTCTGCCAGACTTTGCGCTTCTCCCTGGTCGCCTCAGCGCTGAAAGAGTGAATTTCCTCCTCTCTTTAAGTGAAAGAGCTGCACGCGGCACGTCTTTTTAAAGACGACTCGCCCGTGTTCTTCTGGGTGCGTTCGTCTCATGTCATTCTCTGATGGTCGCGATCGCTGCTCTGTGTGTGCCTGGGCTTCAGCATGCAGAGCAGCGTTCGCGGATGTTTCATGTTCCTTCTGAATGGGAACATGAGCATCTCTACACTGTGATCGAGACTCAATGATCTGATAGTGAGAGTCCCCGTGTCCGTTACTCGTTCTGGCTTCTTAAAATAGAAGCTGTTCGACTCGCGGATAGGGTGATATGACGGTGAATGTGTGACAAAAAACCCCGACGTTAGTTCCTCGGGTCACACCCACCGCTCAGTGTTAGAGCCAGTGAGCGCTGTATCGCTTCAGACGTCTGCCTCTCTGAGGTACCGTCTGTTTCGCTCGGCGCTCCAGAGAATGATGCGATGACGATCACAGCATCACAGAGCGGGCTTGACTCCTCGGGAAGTGAGGATGCGGCCCGCTTCGCCTCCCTCGTGGAGCGTCCCTCGGGAGTCGTCGGCGTGATGTGCCGTGTCTGATCCCGGGCCTCCATGCGCATGGGGCCGTGCTATCTCCGGGCCTCCGTGATCATTCGGGTGGGGTTGGAAAACTCCGCCTATCCCCGATCTCGTCGCGGCTGGATAATTGGTTTTTGGTAACCGGCATGCGGAACTGACACGCACTAAAAAAAATAAAATAAATAAATAAAAAAATAATATAAAAAAAAAAAAAAAAAAAGCGTGCTTCAGTTCCCCGCCCTTCCTCCCCTCGGCGATGCAGCTGTCTGTGGGTACGCTGGGCTCCCCCGGTCAACCGGCGGTTGCTCTCAGATGCCCCTCCAAAGCCTATGGGTTCTCGTCGTCTATGGCGGCGCGATTCTGTAGAGCGGCGGGACAGGCAGCCTCCCGCCCTGCATATGATGAGCACCTACAAAGCTAGCTGCTCAGGAATGTGCACGAGGAGGGGACGGACCAAGCGAGCTGCGAGCCTGCCGCCTACCTTGCCCTTAAACGGGTCACGAGAGCGGTCGCTCGCTCCCTGGTCAGGTGATGCCCACCGCTGTGGTCCAGGAGCATCATATGTTCGGCGGTGCGGTCCAGGACTTTGCCCAGCACTTCTCGACCGCCTAGGAGCAGACGAAGGCGGTTTTCTCTGCCCCGACGGCCAGCTGCTGGCTCCAACCAGCCGTCGGCTCAGACGCCTCCGCCAGCTCGCCGCCGAGGACGCCCCCTGCGGCTCCCTTCCTCCCACGTGGCCCCAGCAGCAGCCTTCAGCGGTTCGCGTCGTGGAGGAGGCCACAGGTAAGCGCCCCCCCCCCCTCAGGCCGTGTGCCCCGCTAAACGCCAGGCGAAGCGATGTTCCTGAGGCGGGCCGCTCAGTGATAGTGTCATGGTTTTTCTCAGGAGGCGGTAGCAGGGCTCCTCCTTCCCCTTCCCCTTGAGCTGGTTGAGGAAAAGCTGACACTGTCATTGAGCACACAGACTGGAATGAGCGCGCACCGACTCCAGTGCGTCGCCGTCGTTCATTCCTCTCTGTCTCTGAGGGTGCGGATGGGAGCGTGTGCCGTCCCCCGACTACACCACTCCCCTCCCCCTCTATCGCCAGACCCCCGGCAGAACAGACCCCCGTGGAACGCTCTGCCTTCCTGGTCTCTTCTGTCGGGGAACGGGGATTGACTGTGCATCCGCACAGGGTAACTCCTGTGCGCATGCCGGTCCCCTGTACCGCTGCCCTCCGGGGGGACGTCTGTGATTCGCATGACTCCCGCTGTTTCAGTTCCTGGGGAGCCCGGCTAGAGCTCCCCGGCCTGTCCCGCTGCATCATCAGAGCGATCAGATTCGGCTACGCGACTCAGTTCGCGAGGTCTCCCCCCGCTTCAGGGGAGTTCGCTCCACGGTGGTCGGTGGCTATGCCCCGGTCACAAGAGCGGAGATTGCACCCTGCTGGCGAAGGGTGCAATCGAGACGGTCCCTCCAGCCGAGGTGAGGCCCGGGTCTACAGCCCATACTGTCCAGAAGACCGGTGGGTTACGGCCAATCCTGGATCTGCGCATTTTGAGGCGTACTCTCCTTCGACTGCCGTTCAAAATGCGCACAGCCAAACGCATTTTCGAATGCGTTGGGCTTCAGGATTGGTTTGCAGCAATCGACCTGAAGGACGCGTACTCTCATGTCTCCATATCGCCTCGACACAGACCCTCTCGGTTTGCCTCGGAGGCCAGGCATCAGTATACGGTTCTCCTTTCGGTTAGCTCTGTCCCCTCGCGTCTTCACGAAGATCGTCGAGGCAGCCCTTGTTCCCCTTCGCGAACACGGGGTTCGCACCCTGATTTATCTCGACGACTGGCTGTTACTGGCACACTCTCGAGAACAGGTTTGCGAACGCAGAGACCGGGTGCTCCGGCACCTAGCCCGCCTGGGCCTTCGGGTCAACCGGGGAAAGAGCAAACTTTGCCCCGTGCAGAGGATCTCTTTTCTCGGCATGGAGATAGACGAGCGCGCGCACTCACTGCTGACTTGTCTTCGACAGTTTCGAGGGCAAGAATGCGGTTCCACTGAAACTATTTCAGAGGCTCCTGGGGCATATGGCATCCGCGGCAACGTCGCTCGTTTGCTTCATATGAGACCGCTTCAGCTGTGGCTTCGCGATCGAGTCCCGAGGTGGGCATGGCATCGCGGTTCGCTCCGAGTTCCCAGTGACTCCAGCATGCCGCCGAACCTTCTTCCCGTGGTCGAACCTCAGCTTCTTACGGACCGGCGTCCCTATTCAGCGAGTTTCCAGGCATCTTGTTGTCTCCACGGATGCGTCTACCACGGGTTGGGGTGCCATGTGCAATGGGCATGCAGCCGCCGGTTCCTGGACAGGAGCCCAGCGCCTCATGCACATCAATTGCCTCGAGCTGCTGGCAGTACGGCTCGCCCTGCACCGCTT